>PVKM010042041.1:0-12941 GCA_004027735.1 Carollia perspicillata | reverse complement strand
CAAAATATCCACCATTACTTCTTAAACACCACTTAGCATTGCCTGCTTTTGAACTTTATGAATGTGAGCTTTTGCGTTATGTATTATTTTGTGTCTGGATCCTTTCACTCAACATTATATTTCTGAGATGTACCCATATTGTCATATGTTATAGTGATGCATTCATTCTTATTGCTGTGGTCTTCTACCCCAGTTTTGGAATATGCAACAATTTATCCATCCATTCTACTGCTTTGGAGGATGGGTGTAAGTTTCCAGTTTTGAGTTATTCAAAATAATGTTACTGTGAACTTTTCTGCACAAATAGTTTGTTTTATAGGTATGTGTTTTTCTATTGGGTATATTTATAAAATACAGATACTTACTTCCATATATGTGCAAGTAGATAAATATATTTTTCCAACACTGCCATCAATAATATATAAGGGCTCCCAACAACTTGATGTTTTCCTCCTTTTTTTAATTTCAGCCATTCTAGTCAGTACTATCACCATGTGATTTAATTTGTATTTCCCTGATGACCAATAAGAATAAAACATCTTTTCATGTGTCCACTGACCTTTTGCAAATTGTGTGTATATTTTTGTGTGTGGACACACATGTATGTAATGCCTAGACTGTATTTTTCCTAGACCGTTGTTAGGTTTTCTGTCCTTCATATTAATGTAGAAGATATTTGTAGAAGTTGTTCTGAATATGAGTCATTAGTAATATATATGCCTTTAAAATACCACCTCTCCACACAAACATAGTGTTCCATTTTCACTATTAGTGGTGTCATAACCTTAAAATAATCCAATTTTTCAAAGTTTTCCTTATAGTTAGCTATTTTGTATCTGTTAAAAAATATTTTTCTACCTGACTGGTGTAGCTCAGTGGATTGAGTGCAGGGTACAAACCAAAGGGTCACCAGTTCGATTCCCAGTCAGGGCACATGCCTTGCAGACCAGGTCCCCAGGTGGGGATACGTTAGAGGCAACCACACACAGACATCTTTCTCCTCCTCTTTCTCTGTCCCTTCCTCTATCTCTAAAAATAAATAAATAAATAGTCTTGTAAATTTAAAAAAAAATATTTTTCTACCCCAAGACCACAAAGATACTTCCCTGTGTTTTCTACCAAAGTTCTATTGTTTTATCATTCACATTTGGTTGTGAAATATATGGAATTAACTTTTCCATTTATACATTACTGGATTTGTTTACTGATATTTTGTTTAAGATTTTCTATTTTTTAAATATTAATTTCTCCATATTTTTAGGGTAAACACCTAGAAGTGAAACCATTACGTCAATGTTAACTCTGTAAAAAACTGCCAAACTGTTTCCAAAGTGATCATGCTATTTGTGTTCTCAGTAGGAATATCTGAGAGTTCTAGTTCTCCAAATCTTCACCAAAATGCTGTATTATAAGTCTTTAATTTTAGTGATTGTAGTGGATATGCAGTTGGATCTTATTGTAGGTTTAATTGAAATTTCTCCATGAATATTGATGCTGAGAATCTTTTCATGAATTTATTTGCCATTTGTATGTATTGTTTGCTGATGTGTCTAATTAAATTTTTGAGCCATTTTTATGAGGTTGTTTTTGTTCCTATGATTGAGCTTTAGCAATGTTCTATGTTCTCTGTATTATATTTATTTACTACTATTATTCCGTGAATTTTCTTTTCAGAGAAACTTAAATTTCATGAAGTATATCTTTTCAATGTTTTTGTTATCAGTTTTCTTTTTATCTTACTTAAAACAATTGCTTGCCACAAAGTCATCAATATTGTTAGCTTTCTGATCTTTTGAATATATAATTTCTATAATCATATATATATTTAGTTGTTCTTGGCAGGAGCATTGACCTGCTGCAAACACTGTCTCCTACCCAACATTAGAATCTTTTTTCTGGTGCTCAAATATTCCATTATATATATTATTAAGTGGAAAACTTTCTGAAAGAAATAAATTTTTCATCAATTACAGTGTAATAGTTAAATAAATTTTATGATATCTGAAAATATTGATTCGCTATGAGAAAGACATTTTAATATACCTTGGACAACCTCAAAATTGGCCTTGATCTTTTAAACCAACATGCTTTTATTAAAAGTATAAAATTTGGTTCAAGATTTTAACTTATTCTTCACAGGTTTTCTATAGCATATATGAAGAAATTATTAAGACCGCCACCTCTGATCTTTTTCAACCTTAAATCCTTATTGATTCTTTCATATAAGAGTCAACAAACTATAACCCAGGAGCTAAATCCAGCTCACCACCTCTATTTGTAAGTAATATGTTATTGGAACACAGCCACTTCCATTTGTTTACATATTGTCTGAAACTGTTTTTATGTTACAACGACAGAGCTGAGTATTGCCAAGGAGACCATATATACTGCAAAACCTAATATAATTACTCTGTGGCCCTTTTCATAAAAAGGTTGGCAATCCCTGTATAGTAGCTAGTGCTCTCTGATTTACCAGGTCTCAGAACTAACTATTCAATTTATTTCTCAATGCAGTAGGTACCTCAGTTTGCCATGGTAGCCATACATAAGTGCTATGGACCAAATGGAGGCTCAATGACTTCAACAACAGAAACATATTTTCTCACAATTCAGTATGATAGAAGTTCAGTGTCAAAGCATCAGCAAGACTGGTTTAAGGCCTCTCCCTGGGCTTCTTCCTGTGCCTTCACAGAGTCTTCCTTCTGTGCGTGTCTGTGTTGTAATATCCTCTTCTGTAAGGACACCAGTTATTTCGGATTGGGGCCTAACCCACTGACCTCATTACAACTTAATTGTCTCTTTAAAGGCTTTATCCCCAAATACAGTCACATTCTGAGGTACTGGGATTATGATTAGAGCATATGAGTTTAGAGGATACACTATTTAGACAGTGGAATTTTCTCTTCTGAGAGTGATCTATGATTCCCACCCCCAGGCCTCCCGTTCAGTCTCCCCTTTTTCTTACAGATGCCTCTTGATTCTCTGCTCTAATGTTGGACCCAGAGCTGACTTGCTGAATCTTGGTTTTTGTTTGCTTAATTTTAATATGAAGTTACAGTATAATCTGTCTCTTAGTAACATGCACATATAGACATTGTTTATGGGTGGTTGTATTTGATCTCCTTGTTAATAAAATTTTAAGAATAGGTGCCTCAATTCTATAATGTGGTGTAAAAGTGATTCTTGGGTGTTCAAATAATAGCTCGTTTCTTTAGTTCATCCAAACATTCTCTTAGTCATTCGATAAATCGTAATAAATTACTTTTTTTTTTCAATTAGCTTAAATGAATTTTGTACTTGATAACTGAAGACTGATTGACCAATAAAGAGTACTGTGATTATGGTTTACATCAAATTAAAAGTTGCTACTTTGGGGATTTTTGGCTTCAGAAAATTTACCTTACATAAACATTATTTCATTTAGGTGTCTTTTAGTGGGAGAAATTTCTAGTCTATAATATAGCAAGAATATCAAATTTTCATTTTATTAGCAATATTCATAGATGGATAGATAGATAGATAGGTATAGACATAGTTATATATCTATACATTGAAAACCCAGGTTTGATACCTTAAAATATACTAAATAATATTAAGTTAAGAATTTGCATTTGGCTAAAGACATATCTTCAATGTCTCTCTTTCCTTGTTACTTTTATATCAGCCCATTTGTGCAGATTGGTCTGTACTGATCACAAATATACACACTCTTACTGTGCATCAGTCTTTTTACTTTGGCTCTGACCCAGTGCCATAGGTGCTTGTAGATAATGAGTTTATTTCTTCACAACTTAACAACTATAAATTACGTCTTTTTAGAAAGTAGGATGAAATGAAACTTCTGATTAATTATATTGAAAGCAGGTAATTTTTCCAGTAGGCAATCATGAGTTTGGTGTTATATAAAAAGGTATAAAAATATTGATGTTTATAAGTTCTTTTTTGATTGCTTTAGGATGGCATAGAATGTCTTCTCTTTTTGATGGAAGGAAACCCACAGCTTTTAGGGGTTTCAGGACATCCATTAGCCTCTGTCTGCTAGTTAATTACTCTTCACATCAAACTGCTGCTCTTCCGGGGATGCTTAATCAAACTGAACTGGATCTTCTGGAGTTTGCTCATTTATAACCATGACGTAACACAGGCTGAATGACTGGTGCAAGGTAATTTTTAAGCATATTTGAGTATTATTGCAAATAGCTTTCTGGGAAACTTGTCAACAGCCTATGTCTTCTGAGTACCTGAAGTTCCATTAAAATGTCCAGGAAATACAGTTGGCCTTCCATATCTGCAAGTTCCGCATCCCTGGATTTAAACCATCTCAGGTGGAGAAGATTCTAAAAAATGTTATATTGTTGCTGATACGCCCTGTGTGGTTTGGCCTACCATGGTTAAGAGTGTACTGAACATGTACAGACTTTTTTTCCTTGTCATTATTCCCAATTCAGTACAGTAAAACAACTGTTTACAGAGCATTTACATTATTGAGTATTGTAAATAATCTAGCCATGATTTAATGTATATGGGAGGATGCTCATAGGTTATATGCAAATTCAATACATGTATATATTTTATGTAATACTTTAAATAATTATATTTCATATAATACTTTACATAACCTATATACACAATAGGTTATAAAACAGAGTTGCACATTTGTGGGATTTGGGTTAATCCTTAGAGAGTCCTGGAACCAAATCCCCCAATATGGAGGGAGAGCCATATACAGATTCTCTTTTATGTTTCCCTATATTTCTAAGGCATTTATAAAAGGAAGAACCCATTTTATTAGTTTGTAATATGATAGACAAAACAAACAAAAACCCATACACATACACACAAAAAACACAAAATAAAACAAAAATAACACCAGGAAAAGACAATGAAAATGTTACTCAATGGATTTACACCAAAAAAATTTAGCCAGGATGCCGTTTTCTCTTTATCTGTATTATGTAAATGTCTGCTGATTAATAGCCAAGGTGTTTAATAGATTAGGATTAAAACACTTAATATAAATAAATTATATAAATGTACTTGTCTTAGAGTTTATAATTTCTTAACTTGTTATATTAAACATGTTTCATAATCAATCTTCTTTTCAATGCCTAGAAATTTTTATTTTGTTTATTTCTTATTTTTTAATTTTGTTTTTTGAATTTATCATGGTACAAGTTTCAAGTGTACAACTCAATAAAATAGCAACTGCACACTACATCATGTGCCCATCACCCCAAGCAAAGCCCCTTTCCATCCCCATTTCCCTATCTTTGCCTACTTCCACCTACATCCCATCCCCCTCTCCTCTGGCTATCATATTAATAATATTTTTGAAATGATTGGAACATTTTAATAATGCACTGAATGCTTTGGATCTAAATGTAGAAGTAAAAATAATTTAAATTTAAACTTTGTTTTGGGAAGTCATTTAAATACTATAAAAATCATTAGAAATTGAATTTTAACACAAAAGTATATTTTCTCAGCTATATCTAACTAATGGCAAAGACTATTCCTAGAGTTTCTACCATTTACTATTAGGCTTTTTCATTGTATTTGGTAATCTGATTTAACTTTAGTTTTGTTTTGTTTTTTTCCATTTGAGCAAAACAACATCTTTACAATGTCAGTTTCATTTTCTTTAATTATGTTCAGTAGAAGATTTAGTCTCTCTGTGTTTTCATTTCTCTTTCTTTGTACCCAGAGGGTTTTTTTTTTTTGTTTTCTTGTTTGTTTTTTGTTTTCATTTTTGTTTTTTCTGTTCAATGTCAAGCATAGTGAAAAGACGGGACAGGAGGGCATAACATCAGTGACCTGACAGACTGGAGGAAAACACTGCTACTCAAACACATACACACACCCCTGCTTGCTCCCCACTCTTTCTCAATAGTTGTGATTCATTCAAAATCAGGTTTGAGGCAAATCTCACTCTGTGTGCATGCATGTGTGTGTGTGTGTGTGATGAGAGGAAATACTTTCATTAGTAGGCTAAGTTGAAAATATAATTGTTTTTATACCTGCTTGTTGCTCTTCAGTATCGTCCATATAGCCAGCCATAGACCTAGAAAATATTTAAAATTTTATATGCTTATTAAATAAAACAGAAATAAATTTAAAATTTAAATATTTTAAAATGGAAACCAAACAAGTAAAAACTGAAGAAGGCAATATCCAGGATATTTGTAATTTATATTCAATTTGAATTGTTTACCATGCCTGTGGCAGATATTAGAATCTTGGAGGAAATTCAGATTAATTTTTGAAAGAAAAAATATAAATATTGATATATTTATTGGCTTTTTCATTCATTCATCAATTTAATAAACAGTTTTTTGGAATATATTATGAATGTTATGTTATAAATTAGGATTCCTTGAAACCTTGTAAGAGATCTATATTCAATGGCATCTGTTGGGAGGCAGTGGGAAAAAATATACACACACACACACTAACACATATGAAAAATAAGATGACATAAACAAAATAATGCCTTTTTATTAGTGTGCAAAGGAACAAAAATGTCCTGTAATAGAATATAATAAATTGCCTGTTTAAAGAAATCTACATTTGGTAGAAATGGCTAGACTCGGGCACTCTTGCCATCCATGCTCATTGAGTGGGGGCTGCCTGGAAAGACACATCATCTTGAAAGCTAAAGCAGATCTTGAAGGCACTGAAGCTGAGTACTGTCAGTTAATTTCTATTTACTTACTTACTTACTTATATTACAGCCAAATGACAGTTTCTTACTGGAATGAACATCTGAGTGGCATGTTGCCATGACTGCTACAAAATGGAAGCTTGACAGGAAAGCTTTGGAGCAGCTTATATCCTGAGTGGAATAGAAACAGATTCGGATTTGGCAAAATGAGGCATTTGATGATTTAAGAGTGATTTGAAAAGATTGGTGTATGAGAACTGTTTTTAGAGATAGGCTAGAATGAAGAGTGTAGGAGACTTGGGGAACACATTGAACATAACATGGCATGACAGGGAACAAAGACATTTTATAGGAGTTAAACTAGTTTGTTTGTTAAAGAAAAAGTGTTCTTAATTTTTAGAATTTTTTTGTTTAATTTTATAAGACACAATAAAGTACTTATGGATATCAAGAGGCAGACTTAGTAGAGAAGAAATGAATAAAATGCAGGAAATAAGAAAAATCACCAAAAACATATGAGATCCATTCAGAGAAGAGAGAGAATTGGGCCCAGAACTGAAACACAGAGAATAGGATTTGAGTAGTAATACCTTGTTTTATTATAAGGGGAAGAAAGAGAAGTTGGGTACTTACGCAAGCGAAAATAGATTTGTTGGTGGAAAGATAAGGAAGTTTCAGATTTCTGTTTTATATTTTCTGGATGATGATGAAGAAGTACCATCACAGAAAGTGGGAAAGAAAACTTAACAGTAAAGAATAACTGTTTTTTTTTTTTCAGGCAATGTCAAGCAAACCATATAAAAACTCTGAACACAAAAAATATATAGATTGAGATTTTGCAAAGCAATGTAAAAGGGAGGTAAGAGAAGCAAGGAAATTTCAATGTTGTGACTAATCATAAACCATATATTACAATCATTATTTTTGTCAAGTCAAAAAATTTTAGTTGTAAGTGCTCTGGAACAAATTACCTGGAAGGAGAGGGGATAGTTGGTATAAAGGCAAAATATTTGAAACAGAAATTTCAAAAATAATTCACTTTTTGGTGTAAAATTAGAGATGGCTGAATAAGGTTATGTGGACAAAATTATCATTAGGGAATGATAAGGGAAGAGGTGTTTCAAGACAAAGAAATATGACCTAAACAAAAGAACAAATCAAAACTCCAGAAAAAGAGCTAAGTGATGAGCAGATAGACAACCTGTCTGGTGCAGAGTTCAAATCAGTGGTAATCAGGATGCTCACAGAACTGACTGAGCTTGGTTGCAAAATGAAGGAAGAAATAAAGACTATACAAAGTGAAATAAAATAAAATATACAGGGAACAAACAGTGAAGGGAAGGAAACTGGGGCTCAAATCAATGATTTGGAACTAAAGGAAAAAATAAACATCCAATTGGAACAGAATGAAAAAACAAGTCAGAAAAATGAGGAGAGGTTGAGGAATCTCTGGCACAACTTTAAATGGTCCAACATCTGAATCATAGGGGTGCCAGAAGGAGAGGAGAAGAAGCAGGAAATTGAAAACTTATTTGAACAAATAATGAAAGAAAACTCCCCCAATCTGGCAAAGCAAATAGACTTCCAGGAAGTTCAGGAAGCCCAGAGAGTCCCAAAGAAATTGAGCCCAAAGAGGAACACACCAAGGCACATCATCATTAAGTTACCCAAGATTAAAGATAAGGAGACAATCTTAAAAGCAGCAAAAGAAAAGGAGATAGTTACCTACAAAAGAGTTCCCATAAAGTCATCAGCTGATTTCTCAAAAGATACCCTGCAGGCAAAAAGGGGCTGGAAAGAAGTAATCAAAGTCGTGAAAGGCAAGGGCCTACATCCAAGATTACTCTAGCCAGCAAAGCTTTTATTTAGAATGGAAGGGCAGATAAAGTGCTTCCCAGATAAGGTCAAGTTAAGGGAGTTCATCATCACCAAGCCCTTATACGAAATGTTAAAGGGACTTATCTAAGAAAAAGAAGATAAGAAACACAAACAGTGAAATGACAACAAACATACAACTGTCAACAGCTGAACCTAAAAAATATAAACAAAAACGAAGCAAACAAATAGAACAGGAATAGAATCACAGAAATGGAGATTATATGGAGGGTTATCAGTGGGGAGGAGGGGGAGAGAATGAGAGGAAAAGGTATAGGGACTAAGAAGCATAATAGGCAAGCCAAAATAGGGGAAGGTTAAGAATAGTGTAGGAAATGGAGAAGCCAAAGAAGTTACATGTACAACCCATGGACATGAACCAAGTGGAGGGAATGCTGGAGGGTGGGGGGGAGGGTACAGAGAGGAGGGGGATAAAGGGGAGAGAAATTGGGACAAATGTAATAGCATAATCAATAAAATATACTTTAAAAATTAATAAAAAAGAAATTATACCAAGGAAAAAAGATGTCAGGGAAATGATGGACCACTTTTTAGAATGACAGGAGGAGGCATTAAAATAAAGACTATTATACAGGAGCTAAAATCTTTTAAGATACAAAAGAGAAGGGCTAGAAGATTAGAATGGTAAAGGTCATGGACTTTCAGGAGCTATAGCTGAGACCTCTCTACTTGGAGGAACAGAATGTTTCCTTTTATTTCCTTCACTGCTCGCTCTCCAAGAAAAAGGTGAAGAAATTGGATGCGAAGTCTAATGTGGAACCAAAAGGTCACATACCTCATCTTACATTTGCTTACTGTTCAGTGTCAAGTTCATGAAGTGACTGATATTTGGACAAACTTAAAAAGTTACAGTAAAAACAAAGAGAAGAAAAATTGTCCTTACGAGAAAAAAATGCACTAGTGTGCTTTGCTGGGCCATCAGATTTTGGAGGTTATTTAGTCTACACCTTTGAGGGTTATTTAGTTTCCACGTAAGAGAAAACCAAACTTGTACAAATTAATTGACTTTCTAGCTCACATAACTTGTTACCAGCAAAATCTCAACTAACCCTACATTTCTGACTCCCAGTCCGTCTTCTCTCCACTGTTGGGTTTATTCTCCCAATCAGAAAAACTGGGGGTAGGCAGCACTCACTCTGGATAAATTTTACAATGTACTGTAAATATATACGTATTTAAAAACATACATATATAAGTATATAATATATAAAAAGCAGGAGGTATTATTTTGACATAAAGAGTACTTAGGATTCTTGTCCAGAAGAACTCTTGACAATGAGGAAATAATGACAGCTCTCGCATGCATCCTTTCATCTGAACAAATAGTTAGTTAATTTCTAAAACTCAATAGCATTTAACAATTTGGAGCTAATAAAGCAACAGCATCACCAACATGTTATTAATGTAACCTCAAGGAGAGAATCCTTGCAACTGGTTGTTCCAACAGGGTTATTTCTACCTGAAAATGTGCTTTGCCTTGATGAAAGTAACCGGGAAGGAAACACAATGCTCTTCTTATTTGTGGTTTAGGGACTGATCACAGCATTTGCTACATCTATAAATAAGTTTCTATGAGAGTCCCAGAAGTCCTGCCACAATCCGCTGTCACAGTTTATTGGCTAATCAGCGAAGAATTGAAATCTTGATTGGCTTATTTGTTGGCTGATTGAAACACTGAGATAGGAAGTAGTGGACAGATTAATTAATTTGTGCTGGGGAATCCAAAGTTAATCTAAAGAATGCTGTCACTTTGATTGATAGCTGTGTGAGAAAAGAAGTCTCTAAAAACCACCCATCACTCTGTGGGCACATAAATACAAGCTTTTGTCTATTCAACTGATTAAATTCTACTACACAATACTGAATACTAATGTTTCTGTGTACATAAAAATTACCACGTGTTTTAAAGTGGCCTGCACAGAACAGAAAAGAATGGACAAATGATATTAATAAAACAATTGAATTTCTACAGACTATCATGTTCAAGAAATATAAAATTTCTATATTACTATGATATTATTTACCATATACATTTGTGTGAGATGTTTTAACCTATTGTCAAAATAATTTAGTTTATAAATTTATAATATATTCTAATTATGAAGCTATAATTAATTATAGGACAGTATTTTTTAATTTATCCCATAAATTGAAAAAAATTATTGTCCTAATTATAGGACAATAATTTATATAATTATAGGACAATAATTTATATCCTATAATTTATGTTCTATAATTTATTGATCTTGCCCCAGATGGTGTGACTCAGTGGATTGAGTGCCAGCCTGTGAACCAAAGGGTTGCCAGTTCAATTTCTGATCAAGGCACATGCCTGGGTTGCAGGCCAGGTCCCCAATTGGGGGTGCACAAGAGGAAACCACATATTAATCTCTCTCCCTTTCTTTCTCCCTCCCTTCCCCTCTCTCTAAAAATAAACAAATACATAAAAACTTAAAAGAAAGATTTTTGCCCCTGTTTGAGGGTAGTTAGATTATATGCTGTGTCTCAGTGAAATTTTCTTCCTGAATTTTACCTTTTGTTTAGCCTCTTCAATCTTTACATTTATAATTTTGATTATATTTGGAAATATTTTTTTCATTATTTCTTCAAAAGTTTTTTCTGTCCACCTTCTCTGAACTCTTTCAGGACTGCAAAGGGGCACACATTAGGTTCCTTCCTTGGTGTTTTTATTCCTTAGTTTTATTTTCGATATGTATTATTTTAAAAAATTTACATTGCTCTATTTTGATTTAATTATTATTTTCTCTTCTAATATCTAATCTTAGAATAATCACATGCAATGTATTATTCAACTCAATTAATTTAGTTTTGTATTCTAGAGGTTTGAATCTTTTTCTTTTTAATCTTCTTTGCTTCTATTTATTTTTGACAATATGGAATATGGTTATAATAACCATTTAATGCTTTTTACTGATAATTCTAACATCTGTGTTAATTCTAGGTTAGTTTCAATTAATTATTTCTTCTTATCAGTATGTTATATTTTCTCGTTTCTTTGGATTCTACTCTTCCATGAATACCAGGCATTATAAATTAAATCTTTCTGTGAGCTAGGTATTTTTATATTCCTATAATATATTATTCCTATTATCTTTTATAACATAATGTATATAGCTAATACACATATCACACATATATAGAATATATATTGTATAACATATGGAATATTTTATAATAGAAGGAATTTTATTTACATTAAAGTCTATTTAATATAATAATTAATTATAATGTATCCCATATATTCAATATATAATATGCAATTGATATATAATATGCAATCTGTGTATATTACATATACTTATATTAGGTATAGTTATATTACCTTGGTTCTGAGATGCACTAAATTTGCTTGTTTTAAAAAACATAAGTTGATTTGTTAAGCAAGATCAGACCACTTAATCTAGTTCTAGTTTCTCCTCAGTGTTAAAACAAGATCCTCTTTAGTACACTAGCCAATCCTCTGTGAATTTTGACATGTTTTAGTCTGGGTTGGTTGAAGCAGGAATCTTTTCCACTCCTATGTGAGTGCTGGGAGCTCTGTTTTACTGTCCTTTTGGATGATCCTTTCCACGGTTTCTGACAGTCTCCTTGCATGCATGTATGCTTCCATCATTACTCTGCTGAATGTTACATTTGGACTCCATGCACACCTCTGGAATTCTCCTCCTATGTAGTAAGTAGCTCTCTTCCCACTGCTACTTTGTCTCAGAAACTTGAGCCACCTTGCTCTTTCATTTTCTGCCTGTCAGAGATTCCCTTCCATTGTTGTTTAAGATCTATCGCCTTAAATACCATCATTTTATATTTCATTGCTTTATTTTAATGTACTTGATTCAAATGAGAAGGTCAGTCCAGGCTCTCTTATCTCATTTTTTACTAAAATCAGAAGTCCTTTCTCTTCTATTTTAATGTATCTAAATGTTAGGTTTTGATATAGCTTCCAACCAGTGAGCAAAAAATCATATTAAAAAAAAAAACAAACAAACAACAAAAGCTCAGAGCTTCTCAAGACAGTGGGAGGCAAATTAGCAAACTTGAGTAGGTAAAATATTAAGTAAAAATATTATATTTTTTAAAAGAAAAATTTGTATAAAATGCATTGGACCAGGGAAAAAGATCAAGATCCCCATAAAATATAAGAGAAAGAAAAATGGAGAGTTTTATTTTTTTTAATTAAAAAACAGTTGATTAAATCTAGTATGTCAAGTAACAAATATTAGTGGTTTTTTTGTTGTTGTTTGGGTTGTTGGTTTTTGTTCTGCTCTTTACTGCATTGGGCTTACAAGAGTCAGGAGAATGCATTGAAGAGAAAGCCACACCCCTCCCTTACCAGTCCCGGTGAACCCACTTGCGGTAAGACAGC
>PVKM010042039.1:0-12831 GCA_004027735.1 Carollia perspicillata | reverse complement strand
GGTGGAGCCAAAGACAGAGGCGCAGACCTTGTTACTAAATTTGTGACCTAGTTCTTACTCCTCTGCTGGAAGGCCTAACTGGTTTGTGGCTGGTGCCCATCCTGGCTGCAATATTACCCAGTGGTCAGAGATGCCTTTAATTAACCAGTTGGGATAGCATATGCTAAAAATGCTATCTAGAATAGTATAAACTTATGTAAAAGAAATATATTAAAGCCAAATAACCCTATAAACTTATGTAAAAGAAACATATTAAAACCAACAACCCCATAATGGTTGGATATTTTTTAGCTGTCTTTCTCAATTAAAATTCACATAGATGCATATATGTATGTGTGTGTGTGTGTGTGTGTGTATGTGTGTATACACACATACACACACACAACCAGTTACATATCAATGAAACCCTTAAGTAAAGAGCCAAGAAAGCATTTCTCTTTAAAGTTTTCTATTATTAATGCTTTCTAGGGAAGAAATGTAACAGTGAACTGTTTTTGACATGGTGTTTTTTTTTTTTTTTGGTGGAGGGGAGGTGTTAGCACTAGCCTCAAAATAAAGCACCATGGACACTATTTTCACGAGGAATAGGAGTTTGAAACAAATTCCAGGAAAGGAGAATCTTAACTAAGTTAAGAGAAAGCCAAAACTATTTCACCTTTGCTAATAGTCTAAATACTCACAAGACATTTATCACTATGAAACGCATGGCTGTAAATCTCTAATTAAATTGCTATTTTCCGGCCTTGAGCTACAGTGAAAATTCTATAAAGGAGGCCATAAACCAGTTATAAACCTATTTTAATCACAGTTTGAATTAACACAAGAAAACAGTACCCAGGAGAAGGCGTAGTTTTGACTCACGCTAGACAGGCCTAAAATCCCAAACCGGATGGCAAGTGCTACACGGACAAGGGCAGCTTCTCTCGTTTCTTCATGTGCGGCCAGAGCAGGGAAGAGTTCGTAGTCCCTAAATCTTACGGACTGACTTGTAAGAGTCTCTTAAAAATCATAAAAACATCATTTAATTCAAGTTCCATTTTAGGATATTCTAGGAGGCTCCCTGCCCAGCAATAATAAACTCATCAAGCGAGGGTGCCAACCACCGGACGTGCTCACAAGCCCAGTGTAAAGGGATCAGGGTCGCCAAATTTGCACAGAGAAAATCTCTGGCTTGCTGTCAGGAAGCAAACACGCAGACACTGTGATTCAGCATTGTAATGTCATCAGTCCAAGATACCAGAAAGGGGGAAAAATGAGAAAAAGATTAATTTGTGGTTAGACGCAGGAATGCTGCAGTCCAACAGCATTGGGGCGTATTCTCTGTGGCTGCCCACAAACCTGCCCTACCCGTGTGGGTTTCCAGATTCATCCATACAGGTGTTGGCAGGGCCACTGGTTCAGGCTCCTTTCCAGAAAAAAAATTGGAAAGATCCTGAAATAGGGATATTAAGAGCATTTATTTAATTATTATTTTTAAGTATCTAGCATGTGCCACTTATGAACCTAATCATTGCGGTTGAAATCATGAGCAAAACAGATCCTTTGATCTTTAGGAGATTAAAAAAGGCCCATGGAAAGAAATCTGATACCTGACTCGTAAATAAGTATGAGAAATGAGCATTTAGCACTAGAAAAGACACAGAGTCTCAACATTGGCCCTGTTCTGCTTCAGGCCACCGGCTTTGCCTCCCACGGGAGCGGGACAATCCTAGCAAGTGTCCTCTAATGTCTGTTTGAGCTCTAATTTTTATTTATTTTTTCTTCTTTCTTATTCTGATAGGATTCTTTCCTCCTGTGTCTCATTGCTAATGTTGTGTTCCGGTCGTGGACCTACCCAGATTTCACCAGCTAAGTAATATTTTTAATTGTTTTATTTAGGAAGTTTGCAAACATGCAAAAAGTTGAAAGGATCACAGTTCAGTAAGTGGTTTGTTATGCAATCGATCCCATGAAGGCATCGCCACGCTTTAACAGTCCCCCACATTTTGCCAATCTTGTCACATCTAGGGAACACTTTTTAGCGAAGTCAATTTCTTTTGCATTGCTTGAGATATTTCAGTTTCTGATAGTTACTGATAAATAGAGCAGAGCTTCCATTCATGGGACTAATGCCTAGCAAAGAGGAGATCTCAAAAATATTTGTTAAATGAATCAGTGCCTTCAATAAAACACTCTGATTATATAGTGGGAAGACTTTTCGAGCTGTCTAGGACAGAAAAAAAACCAGACCTTCTAAATTCAGTGTTAGAACATGAGGCTGAGAATCCTCTTTGCGACATGGCGAACATCGTTCACGTTTTCCTGTCCTGTTTCCCATCCACAGCCCAGGAAAAGGAGGGACCCAAACAGGAAAGAAGGGGCAAGGAAAGCATTGCATGGTAGCAGAGCTAAACCTAAAGTTCATCTCTCTTGACTTTCTAGAAACATTTAGTTAAAACAGACATATCCTAAGGGATGTAGTTACTTTCCAGGGTCATAAGCGGTGCTATTTTTCTGGAAATACATTTGCTCAAGCCTATTTGGTTCACTATGTGGGTGTCATTTACCCTATGTGCACACGGTATCAAAAGTATCGGTTTTCTAGAACCAGAGAAGGGAGCAGCACAAGTCTTTAAAAAGCACAAAACAGAACAGACACGTGCTCCAGAGAGCTATGGAATGAATTGCCTTTGGAGCGGTTTCTTGAATCTGAGTTCAGCCTAAATGTATTTAAAAAACTTCCGAATGACAAGAAACAAAACTTCAGTTGTGAATAATATGGAGTTAACAAAAACACTTAGATAATATTAATTGAAAAATAAAGAGATAGTGTCACCCAGGGATGACAAATCAGCAGACCTAACCCTATCCTGGCTTTCTGTCATTACCCCATATGACAATAGTAGAATTATAATCTCAGCCTTGACCTTTACCTGTCGAGCAAAACCACAGTGAAGTCCAATTTGTGTGGGGGGCACAAGCATTCTTCAAACAGTATTTTAGTAACATTGTGTACAGTAGGTCCCCGAATCACGTCATTTTAGTCCAGTGTCACCTTGTTATATTGATGAGTCGTAGGAACTTAGCTCTTATTTATGTCCATCAGCCTAGGATAACACCGGTTTCATTGTATGTTGTATCATGTAACCTGTCGATAATGTTGATTGAGGACTTACTGTACTCAGGAGATTGATCTGGGACTCTGAAAACCAAAGCTGTGTGACCTTGGGCAGGTCACTTAACCTGTCTGGGCTTTGGTTTCCTGACTGTACAATGGGAGCACACTACCATGCTAGGGTTTTCTTTAATGTTTCAAACAGCATGAACTGATTTTCCAAAAAACCTGGCGTGGACCTTCAACACGTACGACAGATGAGTGGGACTGTTCTTGCTGAACAAAGGCAGGAGGGTCGCCCCAAGCTCCAACTGCTCGGCACACCCCCCTCGCCAGGGCTCTCTCACTGCAGGGCTTCAGAATCCCTGACCTGGGATCTCTCGGGATCTGTCAACTCCAGAACCGCGTGACTGCATCATGGCTAAACAAATCTAAGGTCAAAACTGTGTATAAAGCTATCAAGGAACAGACAATTGAACTTGAACAACAACAACAGCAAGAAATGTACATACATGTTTTAGTATATGAAAATTAGTAAGATTTCTATGTAATATGTTAATCTCTTAAAAAGGATCCATCAGAGAAGTAAACTCTAAAATGCTTATTCCAAAGGTAAACCGATATGCTTTCTGGAATTTCTTATGTTCCCCATCTCAAGGTAACATTTTCTTTGAAAATATACGTAGGTTTTCCTTTTTCTTCATTATTAATGAACTGTGTTTGGGTGACTACATATTTAATAATTATTTTAATAAGAAAAAATACAAAAGGTTCCCTGAAATAATAGTTTTAATCTACTATTGAGTATAGAGGTTTCCTTGTGGACTAGTGGTAGTCATTCAATTTTAGGAAAAAAATTGACATCCTATTTTTCCCATGGGCATCTCACTTGAGCAGCGTAAATGATGGTGCACACACAGAGCTCAGGAAAAATATCAACCCTGGTGACCATACATATAACTTTCTCCCACCAGTGATGTATTTCTAAATGTATACTATGTGTTAATGGCTGAATTGCGCCCCCCATTCATATACTGAAACCCTAACCCCCAGTGCCTCAGAATGTGATGGGGTTTGGAGACAGGACTATAAGGTGTAGTTACATTAAAATGAGGCTGTCGGGGTGAGCCCTAATCCAAGCTGGCTGGTGTTTTTTTAAGAGAAAACTTGGACACAAAGAGAGATGCGAGAAACTTGAACCCCAGGGGAAAGGCCACGGAGGACACAGGGAGAAGGTGGCCATATGCCCACAAAGAAGAGAGGGACCTCAGACGCAGCCTCGCCCGCCAACACCCCCCTCTCCAGCTCCCAGCCTCCAGGACTGCGACAAAATAGATTTTGGTTATTTAAGTCACCTAGCGCGTGGTATGTTGTTGATGGAGCCCTAGAAAACCAGCACTTTATGTTTACACGTATATACTCAGACCCACATACACTATAGAAAAGGAAGTGTCTATCTACCCATTCACACACACACACACACACACACACACACACACACACACACACACACCCTCTCAGACATTATTACATTCTTCCCTTTAAGGCTTCCTAACATTTCACTCCCAAACTCTGAAAGTGCCACTTTATCTAATTATTTAGGAATTTAGTACATTGCTATTATGTATGAATAGACGTTTTCATCTCATAGGAAAATGTGTAATTTGAACCTGGACAATCTCCCATTTAAAAAAATCACATCAGTAGAAAAAGCCCCTACTTGTCTATGCAGGGAAGATACTATTTCCTACTATATGGGGTTATTTAAAGATGACAAGATTGGTTGACAATTGAACAGAAAGAATTTAAAGATGTAAAATTAATTCTATGACTAGCTACCTCTTCCTTTCAGCTGAGTTTTGCCAGATGGTTCTTACGTTCAAGAGAATCACTGATATAAGGCATTTTATTTGTTTTTGCCAAAGATTTTGAGGCCCTGTTTTGTACTATGTGATGACAGGAATAAATAAATAATTCCTCTGGTATTAATGGTATTAACATTTCATGGGATTCATTTGTTAAGTTCTTAAGTAGCCGCCCAAAGCTATTATAATTCAGTACATAGTCATTTAGTAGGAAATAGGTGCATTCTCAAGCACTATCTCCATTTTAAAATTGATAGTACCATCAGGTCTACAAGGTCCTGAGAAGAATTTCATTTTCCCACTCATTTAAAGTGATTGTACCACGTTCCCCGACCTTCGGAAGCTTTCTGTCATTTTTCTGTCACGTAGCATGGAGGTTCTTTCCTCCATCCATTTCATTTGAATATGTGCCGTGGGTAAATCCAATAAACTAAGTAGCCATTTAGTTAAAACCGTCATGGGGTCAGAGCTCTGGGGAGCATTTCAAGGCACTGATGTTCCTTCTTCAACTCTGATTTCCTCGATCATTGATCATCTTCCACCAGCTCTTTGAAACAGATCCCCTTGCCACATGCCCTTTAATCCCATGTTGAGAGGACTGCTAGGTCTGATAGCAGCTGGTGCTTCACTTGGGGATGGATGGAAGGAGAGAAGTCTTTCTTTCACGATTAGAAATCTAAAACTCTCCCAGAGAGACGTAAATTCTGGGCCTTGCCAGGCAAGAGTCCCTGAAGGTGAGTGAGGAGGACTCCTTTTATTAGCATCATTCCCTGGGGCACTGCCAACTCTCGGTAGGCTTTGCTGGGAGGTCTTTTCCAGCGACCCCTCACATGGGCAAAGGTGCCTGCAGGGGTGTGACAATGTTTTTCTTACTACTAGGGCTTCCCTGAAGAGTAGATCAAGGTTGAAGTTGTAGAAGATCAAATGAAACTCAGAGCCTTGTAGATAGTAGGTGTTTAATACTGTGCAATATAAATAAAAGAATAAAGACAAATGCGTCATTAAAAATATATCAACTTGCCCTGGTTGGTGTGGCTCAGTGGATTGAGAGCTGGCCTGAGAACCAAAGGGTGGCTGGTTTGATTCCCAGTCAGGGCACATGCCTGAGTTGTGGGCCAGGTCCCCAGTAGGGGGTGCAGTAAAGGCAACCACACACTGATGTCTCTCTCTTTCCTCCCTTCCCCTCTCTCTAAAAATAAAATCTTTAAAAAGTTAAAAAAATATATATCGACTCAAATAATAGCATTGCACTATATAGCCAAGCTTTCTTGTAGGTTTTAGGTATGCTAGGTCCACAATAAATTAAATACCAGGTTTTAACATGAAAATAGTATTCTGGAGGACAATAAATCTGGTGAGTGCTGGGTTACACCACACAAGAGGGCCCTTTGAGCCCCCAGGACGCCCTACAACTTGAATCTCCAGGACGTGGCCCTAGTGTGTGGTGACTCCCAAACTTGTTAGCCACAGAACCTGCTTCTTCTGCAAGGAATTTGAGAAAGTTTACACCACAAAGCTCTTAACTCACAGGAGGGACTAATGGTCTGTAGCCTCACTCTGCCCAGCACAGAGGTTTTAGGTCCTCGGGCCAGCAGCACGCCCCCAGGAAAGAGCACCCAGCTACCGTGTCGATGTAGACGTCACTCTTCATTTTCCACAAGAGCGATGCATATGCATGGCAGAAACATCACTGCCAAGTCAACCTTCACATTTTTGCCCATTAAAAAAATACCTTTTTAGACAGTAATCACTTATTATGCTGTTTCCTTGTAGAGAACGATGGGCTGGGAGACAGGGTGCCATAGTGGAGTTTCAGAAAGGGAGGAGAGACGAAAATGAACTGTGAAGATGTGTTGAGATAGGGGAAGCTCCCCTCCTCAGCTGAGAACAGAGAGAGCCCAGCAGAGGAAAATGCAACGCAGGTCAATCCAACAAGAGTCACAGGCGCTAGGGGAGTGGACGCGAGGTGCTGGCTTGTGCTAACCCACCGAAGGGACGGGACGGCTCTCGCGGTAGTTCAGCTGCAGGACATTCCTTCTGTTATTTACTGAATTCAGTCCATGTTCCGATGATGACGGATTGTGGTTTAAATATGCACTTCATGAGGTTTGGTCATGTCTGCTTGTAAGATCAACGGCAAACCAATGATTCATTTATTAATCTACTCAGTGCAGCCACTAAACAGATGGTTATAAATACTAGGTGGCCACACAGAAAATGTTAAGGTATAGTGTTAATGGAAAATACAAAGACAAGCATATATACTTTGACTATATCTATCAAAACAACAAAAGATAATGAAGAAAAGATTAAACTGAGTGGTGATGATTTTAGAGACAGGTAATTACAGATAATTCATTCCTTCTATCAAACTTTAAAAATTGGTTCTGCAACTTATAGTGTTTAAAAATGTGTAATTTGTAATGATCTGACTTTACTTTCAAGTGTAATTTTGTTATCTAGGGGCCAATTGTTTTTTTAACTTGAGTTATTCAAGTTTTATCATGGAGATGATGGGAAAAAAGAGAGCCTGATAGAAACACTTTTAAAAATTACTTTCAGATTTTCAGGACACCTGCTTTGTTGATTACTAGATGACTGAAAAGACAATAAAGTCTGCTTCATTCCGAGTTACAGCAGGTGCCTTTCCTGATAAACAAGGTGTCTATTTTAAATGAATGTTCAGTAACAACTCTCTGTTTCCCAAAGGGATGTCAAACTTTCACTCTCTGAAATGGTTTCTTCTTTCTCATGAAGGCTGGCAATCAAATTTTCTCCGATCCTGGACTAAATCTCAAAGAATATTTTTCTTACATTTATATTCAGCTGCAGATGTAACAAAACAAACCTGCCACCAGAAAACAGAATGTTTTTTCCTTTTGTAGTCAATGATACAAATTACGTGCAATATCAGAACTCAAATTTACTGTGGAACAAAAGCCCACAGAATCTTGTAAAACACCTGGGACTGCGTTTGCTCTCTCTGGTCTCGGCCAAGTCCATCGGGAGGATGGGGCAGAGTGATGGCACAAGTGGCCGGCCCCCCTGCCCCCTGCCCCTGCCCACCAGCTCCGAAAGGAAGCTCCAGGTCCTTTCTCTAAGAACTAGTCCAAGAACTCAATGACCTCTTTTCAAAGATCCCAGATTTGAACTTCAGCCTTCTATATTGTAGCTTCAACATAGAACCTACTCTGCCAAATGATTAAAAGGGTAAATGGATGTTATTATTCTGTGAGGAGATGATGATGACAAACAAACCAAGTAGTTAGGCTGACAGCTTCCTATGCTGACAGGCATTCCCAGCTGATACCATTGTCCTCAGTCTGACCTGTTCATCAGGGCACCCCATCTCTCAGAGGTACGACCTCAGCAACTTTAGGAATTATTTGTGTGACATGGTCCCTCAGTCCATAATTACCTTCCTGTAGAGAAATAGACATAATTTCTTTCCTGTAGAGAAAAAAATTGCAAGCAAGAGGCATGTGGCCAAAACTCTAGGATTGAAAGTACTGGTGTTCCTATTAATGTCATTTCAGAGAATCGGCAGCAAAGCAAAGAAGAATTAGAAAAGACCAAATTCTATTACACACATTCTTCAGTTTATACTCTCACTGGAATATGCACTTCACCTCTGAGAGTTTGTGATGCTTAATTTCCTGTGTCAACTTGACTGGCCCCTGGGTGCCTGAACTAAACATTGTTTCCAGGTGTGTCTGGGAGGGTGTCTCCCGATGAGATGAGCATTTCAATCGGTGGACTCAGTAAAGTAGATTGTCCTCCCAAAGCACATACCGCCCAACCTGTTAAGAACCTGAATGGAACAAAAGGCAGAGGAAGGAGGCATTCACCCAACCTCCTTTTCTCCCTTGCCATGTTGAGCTGGAACATCTCATCCCACCTTTTCCTGCTCTTGGACTGGAATCTGTACACCATCGGCCCCTCTGGTTCTTAGGCTTGACTGAAAGTGAATTACACCACCAGCTTCCTGGGTCTCCACCATGCAGGTGGCGCATGGTGGGATTTCTCAGCCTTATAATCACATGAGCCAATTCCTCATAATAAATCTCCATATGTCGTCTATTGGTTCTGTTTCTCTGAAGAAACCTGACTAATAAGTGTTCATTTCTCCTGTCACAGCCTATGCAAATCCTGTTACTGAAGTATTGAAAAATCTCTTGCTGAAAGCTCTGTAAACACAACATACTTTCTTAATTCATTTCAGATCACTAATTCATGTAGTTTCTCTAATATTTCCCTCTTAGTAGTATACTCTAGTGATCTTTAGCCAAAGAAGCAAATAGTATTAATGGCAGGTGCTCTGTGCTCCTAAGCAAAGAAGAATGCATTTACATTTGCAAATATCCACTCCTGGAAAATCATTGCTCAATTTTACTTTTCTTTTTTTAAAAGAATATAGCATCTATATATAGAATATAGCATGTTTGCAGAGCCATCACCCACCCTGAAGTAATCTGTCTTGCTTATCTGTGTTCAGCTGTGAAATGCATCTTGATCTCTTCCTTATTCCCCCAAGTCGTGACTCCAGCATGAAAGCAGACCTTCATTACTAATTGATCTGGTAGTTTCTGGTCCCCAAACCACACGACGCCCAGGCCACAGCTCTCCATAAAGAAAACAAGTAACTGATAATTTCAGTTCATTGCGGAATTGCATTTTTCACTCACTCTTCTTCCGGTGAAGACAGGACTGGGGTTTTTTTGAAAGGCCAGAATGTCTAGAAGTGTTCTAACAACTCAGAGTGTACAAACTGGTGTTTTTATTTCCTTCACTCCAGCTAAAGAAGGAAGTCAAAGAAACACTTTCCATTTATTTGCATTTTCTTATTTTCCAGATATATTCTCCATAAAATGCTGCTACTGTCTTAGATTTAGAATATTTTTTCTCAGAGTTCATAATTTGTAATTGATTAAATAATACCCTCTTCGGTCAGCTTTTGAGATGCTCTGGATACTTTTTATGCTCTAAACTTCATGTAGCCTGTGTAGTTGCTGATCACTTTTCCTTGCCCTATTAAAACGTGAGAAGATGAACGAATCTAACTGAATGGTTTTCCCTAAGCTATTTATACTAAGTTCATAATCTATTAATAAAATGTAATGGGAGTTAACACTGAAATAGAAAAACGCCCATTATTTTGACAGATCATTCGCAGGGTCTGATAAGTCCTAACTGCTCATTTATGCGCAGTGAAGAGCAATCTGGTAAACAAACACAAGTGTTGCTGTGCTGCGCTCAAATTGAGTTCCAGTTCATCTCGTGAACTTTTCAGGAATGGCCAGCAAAACTACACCATGGCTTCCACCAGGTGCTGATTTCCCTTGAGGTTAGGAGAAGGTGCTTACACTCGATTAAACAATCAGTAGGACAAAATGAAATAAGTCACGACGTTAAAATGTCATAGGTTTACTCCATGATTTCTTTCAGTGGATCATTTACTTTCAGATCAAGGCAGTTTGAGGCATTTTGACACAAAAATAGATTAAGACATTGAGTTAGGCAATTTACAATAATATCATCTGAGACATTTATTTTACCTATGAGAAAACTGGGGCCCCCAAAGATTAGTTATCTTGTGCAAGGTCATCTCAACCTTAGGCTGGCAGGCCGGGGCTATCTCCACCCAAGGATGCTGCAAAGGCACCAAACTGCACGAGAGGCCAGTCCTTACAGTGGGGCAATGGCCCAACCACATTGCAGAGTGCTTTCAGTGGCTCAAAGACCTTCATATTGAGAGAAATCTTCTCTGAGTTTCGTGTCCTAGATGACTTCAAATTGGATTTGGGGATCTATAAACCACTTGACCGATAATATATATTGATATTCTTGAACAGAATTTCCCTAAGCGTGCCCATAAAACATCAGTCTATTTGATTGCTCTCCTTAAAAAGGCCATCACTAGTTCAAAAAGTTGAAAAACTATTTGATACTATACACTTCTTTCAGAAATGAGAATTTCTTCTTAAACAAAACATGTCAATGTCTCTGGCCACAGAAACTTTTGGTGCGGTAGTAAAAATAGTGGCTACTTTAATGGCTCTTGACACGATCTAGATAGAGCTTCTAGCAGCTGTCTTGCCTTCAGCAGGCACTCAATAACTGCCTGAGAATGTGAATGGGCGAACATTGACTCCATGTGAAGTCCTTTAACATACTCCTGTATATGTGTGTATGTAGGTTTTCTCGTCGTCTCACAAAGATTTGCTCCCAAGAACTATTCCTAATAAGGTTAATTTTCAATAAATCTTTGAATTTTTGCCACTCAAGGCAGACTGTGCTATTTTCTTTTTACTCAGTGCTGATTCCCACATGACCTCCAGCTCAGCAAGGACTTTCAGTGGGAACGTGATGTAAAGGAGCAGATGTTAGTCGTCATTCCACTGGAGCTTCTAGGAGATATTTCTAACGAGGCCCACTCTGGGTAACCGGGGAGGTGCACACAGGTGGGACTGGCCTGGTTCTGTTTTTTGAAAGGTGGCAGTCATGCAGGTGTTAGCTCTAAAATTACCCTTGTAACTGGACACAATATTTTATAAATTCTTCTAAATGAACATTTTATGATTTTAAAAAAGAAAAGGAAATGCCATCTAACCAAATACCTAATTAGATCCCTGCCTCCCCACCAAAAGGTGAGAGCAAGACCATCGGCTACCTTTATGTTATGTTTGCATGCATATGTGTATGTACGTATGTATTTATTTATTTGTGTATTTATGTATGCATTTACTTATTTATTTTTGACCACCAGCCTTCTCTACCAGACATGGGAGCAAAGGGGCAGGGGCAGGAAACTGCATGTTTTCCACTTTCTAAGTTCATTCTTCATAGCACAATATCATTATTTCTTCTTATTATTTTACTTGAAGGGGTGGCAAGTTTCAGTCACATTCTGACTTAAATCTAAGCCTTAAAATGCATTTCCAAGGGCACCTCAGAGAAATTTGGAAATTCAGTTGCATTACGCACACGTCTGTTCCCTGCTCTGGAGACGGATGCGGCACTACAGTATCCTCTGATTTACTCCCTAAGGGGTTCTGTATCCTGGTTCCTATTTACTGGTGGTCATACGGTATCACCTGTTCCCGTTGTCAAGAAAGCTTTTATTAGTATTGTACCTGAACAGGCCTACCCAAGGTCCACCATTGTCAAAACCTGATCTATAGCCTTTTTAAGAAATAAAAGACACTATGACTTTTAGTTTTTGTATGTTAGTCTTCGCAGACAGCGTTCTCCTTGTTCTTATCAAAGAGGCAGCAAAAGCAATAATCCTTTTAAACATTCGAACAGACCGATGGAGAAAATGATGGGCTATTTCTATGTTCCTGTCTCAGCCCACAGGCTCAGGAATATGAATTAGGTGCTCTGATATAAATGTTGAATCTTTAATATTTCACACCAAAAGAAATGCCTCCAGGTAGCTTTTAGCATAGTGCTGTAATCTTGGGTAATGAATTAATCATACTCGTCCCTAACACAGGATGCGAGGTGGAATTCATACCGAAGAGTATGGATCAGATAAGCAAGCACTTTTGCTCCTGAAAAATTATTTCACCAGTACATTAGAGCTCATAGAATAGACTAATCTCCCCAGACTAAGGATCTAAAATTAATATAGGCCCCAAAGTCCCAGTCTCAGAGCAGTGCCAGACAAAAATCCCACATCAGGCTGCCAGAAGGGCTTCCAAAGAGAAGAAGGGCACCCAGGGAGCCAGTAATATTAATTCAGTAAATAGGAATTTATCCCACTTACCTTTGTCCTGAGGCCTTTCTGATTAGCAACCCATTTACAGCTATAGTGGGGAGGGACTCCTTGAGGGAGGGCTTGGTCCCTTAACTAAAAGGGGTGTCTGCACA
>PVKM010042038.1:0-12944 GCA_004027735.1 Carollia perspicillata | reverse complement strand
GAAAATCTCTTTTGTATAGTTTGGGGAGATGAAGAGAGAGAGAGAGAAAAGGCATGAGCTCAATTTAATTTGAGGTTTTTAAAGAAACCCAAGTTATTCAAATGACCTTTAAAAAACTTAAAAATTTTAGAAAGCAAATCATTTACTGTTAAGTAAAATGCTTAAGCTTGTTATAACTAGAATATTGTATTTAGGCGGGGTTAACAGGAATCCTGTATGAATATACAGGCCACACACTGTATTCAATTATGTTGTCTTGTGTTTTGTTTTTACTGTGTTGGGACACCTTAAACACTCTGTAGTTAGTGTTTTTCAAGAAATTTCAGAAACTCATAGTTAGAGCTGTTTTTCTGTCACAGTGATTGGAGTTTAAATCACTTAAAATGGCAATACCAGCCGAAACCCACGCCTCCACAGACAAACACCTACACAATCTCTCATGGTCTGTCTTGCAGATTTGGCTGAGAAAAGACCAAAAGGGGGAACTGAAAATTCAAAGTATTTATTTTTCATATTCAAGAAAGAAAAAAACTATTGTTTGGCCAAATTCCCAAATTGTAACCAAGTAAGCATGGTTAACCCAAGATTAATTTTATATCAGTACACATGCTCTGAAAATCAGTCAAACAGCTATAGCCTCACGCCTGTGGCCTTGCTTCTAGAAACCAGTCAGTCAACAGCCTCACTCCAAGCTTAAAAATGAGTAAGTAATAGCCCCAATCTTTTGAAAGCCAATCAGTAATAAACCTCTAGTCCTGAGAGTCAGCAGTCTGTGACAGCCCATCAGCCAGTCAATAGGTGCCTCATTCTAGTAGCCACGCTCTTTGAGGTCATGGTCAACTGGTCAGCAGCTGCCTTCCTGCAGTGACCACACTGACATAGCTGAAAGTCCCCCCATCTTCACACACTCCTGCTTCTGAAAGTCCACCAGTCTCTGATTATCAAGCTTCTCAAAACCTTATGCAAGATCAAATACGTTTTTACTCAGGGACACTGTCTTACAGGCATTGATCTTCCTGGCAGGCAAACAGAAAGTTTACCTTCTTTGCATCAGAGGTTGGGTTCAATGTACTGTTAGTTGGTAACCTTGCAACCCTTCAACCCTTCAACCCCTGTTCACAGTTTGCTAGGAGTTCAGGCTTGTGAGCTGTTGGTGGCACTGACAGAGCCAAAAGATGATCAAATTCAATCAGCTTTTCATATTTTGCCGTGATTTACAATATCAGATACATAATTTTTTTATTTGTGGATATGTGAAACCCCAAAAGCCAAAACCCAAGAGTAGTTTTGTGATGAATTTCTGAACAATGGACACTTATTAAATGAGGAAAAAGTCCTTTTGAAGCTCTTTGTGTACTATGCAGTTGTTCCTTCAACACAAAAATTGTCAGATATAAATTAGCATACAGTAACACCTAAGCAAAAGAGGTATATGAGTTCCTCAAATAGTATTGAAGAAAATGATACAATAACAATTTTTTTGATTAAGAGAAATTCAGATGAAGATTGGAATCATCATAGCAGATGTTGTAATGTTGTAATGGCCTTCTGTGTATATATCAGCATCAAACTTTCAGCTCCAATGACTTTAATCATACTGCTACCCAAAGTATCAATATTTTATGATTCCAAAACTGCAAGCAAATATTCAAGTGCCAGGACAAATCTACAGCAATAATACGAAGTGTAACAGCTGCATTTACCACTACAGGTTATCAGAGACCTAAAGGCCTCCTCACTGTTTTGCGGCACAGACACAGATGCAGATATTCACTATCAGAAAAAAATTTTCCCTTTTGCATGTGTAGTTTTTTTGTATGTAAAAGGCTTGTTTATAAGACCATCGAGAGTGAAGTTTTTTGAGATGAGACTTGGAAAACATTAGCAAGTTTAGCAAGGAATCTTTTTTAAGGTAGGAGTTAATGAGATGAATTGCGTTTCTTTTGATGTTGACCATGCAGAGGGGGACGTAAAGGTGCAGAAACGTTTATTCGAAGTTGAGGCAAAGCACGAATGATTACATAGAGAGTGTTGGCTGTCCGGCCCATATTCTGTGTAATGCTGCCCACACAGCACACAACGTCTTTTCTATTGAGACTGTCATGACATTGGTATAAATTGTTCCCTTACTTCAGCATTTATACTCACTAACAGCCCTGACTGGTGTGGCTTAGAGGGCTGGGCATTGTCCTGCAAAAGAAAAGGTTGCCGGTTTGATTCCAGGTCAGGGCACTTGCCTGAGTTACAGGTGGACTGGGGCACATACAGGGGGCAACTGGTCACTGTTTCTCTCCCTTGCTTTCTCCCTCCCTTCCCCTCTCTCTAAAAATAAATAAATATAATCATAAAAAGTCTACCAGCTCTCTTTAACAAACACATTTGAAGGAATCCTCAGTTTATCATACTTTAACTATGAAGAAAAGGACCCCAAAATTTTTGTTGAGTTTTAATAATCTATTAAGTGAAGGCTACTTATTTCTTGTTCATAGTTTTCAATCACCTAAGCAAAGGATTATACAAATTGAAAGAACAGAAAACAATGTTTTTGAAGTATCTCATTGTTTATAGGAACTTAAGTTCATTAAAGAAAAAAACTGGTGAAGAACTTACCCTTTCCATTATTAAGGCTGTTCTTAAAAGGGGTAATAGTACTTTTGAATAAGAAAGAAATTTCTACTTAAAATAGATAATTCTTACGATATCTGTTATAACTATGTTTTGAAATTGATATTATGCTTTGAAGAATTTGATTCTCTTACTGGATTTAGAAATATTCTTTCAGCATGGGAAAAGTGGAATCAAGTATATTGATGAAGAAAATAAAAATGGACAACAAATATCTTTTGTGTCAGTGGACAACATTTTTTAAAGTTATTAAAATTAAAAATATGACTACCATGTGACAGAGCAATTCCACATCTGGGTATTTAGCTGAAGAAATCCAAAACACTGATTCAAAAATACATATGCATCTCTGTGTTCATTGCAGCATTATTTACAATAGCCAAGATATGGAAACAACCTAACTGCCCATAGATAGATGGCTGGATAAAGAAGAGGTGCTCATATATTCAGTGGACTAGTATCAGCCATAAAAAAGAATGAAATCTTACCATCTGCGACAACATAGTTGGGCCTAGAGGATATTATGCTAAGTGAAATAAAAGTCAGACACAGAAAGACAAATACCATATAATTTGACTTATATGCGGAATTTAAAAACTAAACAAACAAAACAGAAGCAAAGTCACAGATACAAAGATCAAAATGAGGGTTGTCAGATGGAAGGGGTGTTCAGGGGCTGGGTTTAAAAAGGGATTGAGAAGTACAGGTTGGTAGTTACAAAATAGTCATGGGGATATAAAGTACAGCATAGGGAATAGAGTCAATAATATTGTAATAACTACGTATGGCGTCACGTGGGTATTAGACTTGTTGAGGGGGATTGCTTTGTAAATTATATAAATGTTTAATCATTATGCTGTGTAATTGATACTAATATAATTCTAAATTTCAACTGTCATTGAAAAATACAAAATTAAAGAAGTTACTGATGAAAAGATGCAACATAGTAGAATACAAAAGCAAATTATGCAATGAAAGATGGTATGTGCTTTAACCAATGAAATTTAGAGAGAAATTATCAGAATTTAAGCATAATACCATTATACGGGCATTTTTTTTCTTTTCTCTCTATTTTCTAAATTTTATCGATTATGCTATTACAGTTGCCTCAATTTTTCTCCCTTTGCCCCCCTCCACCCAGCCTCTACATCAGTGCCTCAGGCAATCCCCACAACTGTTATCCATCTCCACGGGTCATGCATGTATGTTCTTTGGCTACTTTATTTCTATACTGCACTTTATATCCCTATGGCTATTCTGTAAGTACCAATTTGTACTTTGTAATCCCTTTACACTTTTCACGCATTCCCCTGACCCCTCTCCCATCCTGTAGTCATCGAAATGTTCTCTGTATATATGATTCTGTTTCTATGCTTGTCTATTTTGTTTTTAATATTCAATTGTTGAAATATATGTATTTGTTGACATTTTATTGTTCATAGTTTTGATCTTTCTCCCAAAGAAGACCCTTCAATATTTCATATAATGCTGGTTTGGTGATCATGAACTCTTTCAGCCTTTTCTTGTCTGGGAAGCTCTTTATCTGTCCTTTGATTGTAAGTGATAGCTTTGCTGGATAAAGTAATCTTGGTTTTAGGTCCTTGCTTTTCATTGCATTGAATGTTTCTTGCCAACCCCTTCTAGCCTGCAAAGTTTCCTTTGAAAAATCAGCTGACAATATTATGGGGGCTCCCTTTGTAGGTAACTCACTGCTTTTCTCTTGCTGCTTTTAAGATTCTCTCTTTATCTTTAATCTTTGGCATTTCAATTGAAATGTGTCTTGGGGAGGGCCTCTTTGGATTCATCTTGTTTCAGACTCTCTGTGCTTCCTGGACTTGTATGTCTACTTCCTTCACTAAATTAGGGAAGTTTTCTGTCATTATTTTTTCAAATAGGTTTCCAATTTCTTGCTCCCTCTTCTCCTCCAGCACCACCATGGTGTAAATTGTTGGGAACTGGCCTGCCTGGTTTCAGGAGCTGTAAATGCCCCCAAGGCTAAAGCTGAGTGAGTGACCTTTAGATTATAAGTCACTAAGGAGACAGAGCTTATCTCCCTGGAAGGAGTGCTGCTTCTGCTCCTTTTTTCATAACTGGCCCCCAATGCTTGATCAGTTAGCCAATGACAGGTAAAATTCCCCAAGGGGGGAATGACCTAAGACAGGCATGATCACATGAAGGCCCCAGGGAAGGACTTGGGGGACTATGGATAAAAGGGGTGCTGGACCCTCGCCCCTCAGTTTTGACAAAGCCTGACTGCCCTGAGTTCTCAAGAAGTCTCTGATAATTCCCTGGCTACCTTGCCTCCTCTGTCTGACTTAAGCCTGAGACATTGACGGAGGGCAGGGCAGCCCTGTGCTGGCTATGATAAAGGCTATGATAAAGACCTGAGTAAGAAGCAGTTTACTTTCCAAAGTTTCATAGCCTTTTAGCTGATAGACCCTAAATCAGAATAAGCCCTAATGGTTCCTTATCTATCACCTAATCCTTACTGCCTGAGAATGATTAATAAGTTGTACCTGAATTCCTGCACAAGAAACCCAATAAAACCACTGTCCAGGCAAGGGTCAGCTAGAGAGAGTTGCCAGGCCACTTCTAGGTGCTCCCTGATTGAGGGAGTAGCCCTGCCATCCCCTTTTCGTCCACAGGACTCAGTAGTCTGTGTGAATTTGTTTCATGTCTCATCCATAACATTGCAGGCACTGTGAGCCAGTGCCCGTGACAGTAAATACTGGTAAACTTGAAGTTTTCCCAGAAGCTCTTTACACTATCCTCATTTTTTGAATTAATTTTTCTTCTTGCTGTTCTGATTGGGTGTTTTTTTTTCTTATATTCCATATTGCTATTTTGATTCTTGGCTTCATCCATTCTACTGTTGACTCCCTGTAAATTGTTCTTTATTTTAATTAGTGCATTCTTCATTTCTGACTGGTTCTTTTTTATGGTTTGCATACCTTCTTTCATGCTGTTGAAGTTCTCACTAAGTTCAATGAACATCTTTATAACCAGTGTCTTGAAATCTGCATCTAGTATCTTGCTTGGCTCCATTTTGTTTAGTTCTTTTTTTTTTTGAGTTTTGTTCTGTTCTTTCATTTGGACCATGTTTCTTTGTCTCCTCATTTAGCAGCCTCTGGGTATTTGTTTCTATGTATTAGGTAGAGCTGCTACATCTTCCAGAATTGGTAGATTGGCCTAATGGAGTAGTTGTCCAATAGTGTCCAGTGGCACAGCATCCCAAGCTGGGTACTCAAGGTGTACCCACTGTGTGGGCTATTGTACCCTCTTCTTGTAGTTGATCCTTAATTTATGTTGGCATATCCAAGGTCAGCCACTGCTTGTGTTCTGTCTGGGGTCACACAACATAAGCTACAAAGCAATTTGCAGATGGCTGATACTTCTGCTGGGCTTGGAGGTATCCAGGTGAGGCCAAGATGTGAACCAAGGCTGGCTATTGCTAATGCTAAGCCTGCAGCAACTTACTGAGAAGTACAGGGCTCACTGATTCCAGATGCTGGCTTGTTTGAGATAATTTAGGAAAATTTGAAGCATGGGCCAAGAAAAGCCATTTGTATGGAAAAGCCACTGGAAATAGCTTGGGTGGGCCCAAAAGTTGATGGATATGTGGGTTGTTTCCACTGAGGTTGTTACTTAGGAGTGAAATTGCTGGGTCAAATGGAAACTCTAAGTTTAATTGTTTGGGGAAGTACCAGACTGCTTTCCAAAGTGGCAGTTCCAGTTTAACATTCCTGCCAGTAGTGTATAAGGATTCTAATTTCTCCACATCCTCATTAGCACTTATTATCTGACTTTTTGATTTGAGCCATCCTAGTAGGTGTGAAGTGGTATCTCATTGTGGTTTTGATTTGTGTTTTCCTGATGAGTAATGATGTCCAGCATCTTTTCATGTTTATTGGTCACTTATATTCCTTCGTTGGAGCAATGTCTATTCAGATCATTTACTCAGTTTTAAAAATTCTGTTATTTGTCTTTTTATTATTGAGTTATAAGAGTGCTTTATATGGGGTTGGAAAAAGTAGATTTACAGTAGTAATACAAATAAATAATACAATAATTAATAATTAATAATAGAAGAAAACTGTTTCATATACAACTATAAACCTATTTTTGCCCATGTCTGTATATCCCAGATTGAAGACCCTTATCAAACACATGATTGCAAATATTATCCCACACTATGTGTTATCTTTTCATTTTCTTGATAGTGCTCCTAGAAGTAGAAACTTTTTAATTTTGGTTCAATTTAATTAATTTATTTTTTCATTTGTTGCATGTGCTTTTGATATAGCTAATAATCCATTGCCAAATCCAAGGAACTACAGATTTACTGCTATGTTTTCTTCTAAAGTTTTTATATTTTCAACTATTACATTTAGATCTTTGATTCATTTGAGTTAATTTTTACATACTGTGTAAGGTAAGCATTCAATTTCATTCTTTTGAATGTGTCTGTCCAGTTGCCTAGCAAAACTTGTTGAAAAAAGTATTCTTATTGAAAATCAGACCAAATTCTGAGAAATATGGAGAAGGAATCCTGGGATGAGGATTGGCTCTTGAGGAACGTTTGCCTTGATGAGATCTGTGCACACCTGAGAAAACAACTATGCCATTCTGCATCCATGTGGCCCAGTCAACCTACTGATGAACATGTGATGATTTAGGTCATATACCTCACATGTATCCTCACTGAAGAAAATAGAATATTTCAAGCTAAAAGAAGTTCAAGAGATAAAAATTAATATAATATTAAATGTCAACAGTGATTGAAAACATTTTTAAATTTTTTAAAATAAGGAAATTTTAAGAGTAGATGGAAGAGTGATGAGCAATAAACCTTGAGCACACATTTTTTTAAATTTTTTTAAATTATATTTTTTGATTGTGCTATTACAGTTGTCTCAATTTTTCCCCTTTCCCCCCTCCGCCCAGCACCCCTACTTCCTCTCGCAATCCCTCCCAACATTGTTCATGTCCATGGGTCATGCATATAAGTTCTTTGGCAGGTCCATTTCCCATACTGCACTTTACATCCCCATGGCTATTCTGTAATTACCAATTTGTACTTCTTAATCACTTCACCTTTCTCCCCATTCCCTAAAACCACCCCCATCCCAACTGGCAACCATCCAAATGTTCTCCATATCTGTGATCCTTTTTCTGTTCTGCTTGTTTGCTTAGTTTGTTTTTTAAATTCAATTGTTGATAGTTATGTATTTATTGCCATTTTAATGTTTATAGTTTTGATCTTCTTCTTTTTCTTACATAAGTTCCTTTAACATTTCTGGTAATAATGGCTTGGTGATAATGAACTCATTTACCTTGTCTGCCCTTTGATTCTAAATGATAGATTTGTTGGGTAGAGTAATCTTGGTGGTAGGTCCTTCCTTTTCTTCACTTTATATAGTTCTTGACAATCCTTTATAGCCTGCAAAGTTTCTTTTGAAAAATCAGCTGACAGTCTTATGGGAACTCCTTTGTAGGTAACTATTTTCTTTTCTCTTGCTTCTTTTAAGATTATTTCTTTATTTTTAACATTTGACATTTTAATTATGATGTATATTGGTGTGGTTCTCTTTCTGTCCATCTTTTTTAGGGATAACTGTGATTCTTGGACTTGTATGTCAATTTCCTTCACCAAATTAGGGAAGCTTTTTTTCATTATTTTTCAAATAGTTTTCTTATTTCTTATTCTTTCTCTTTTCCTTCTGGCACACCTATGATGTGAATGTTGGTACGCTTGAAGGTGTCCCAGAGGCTCTCTATACTATCCTAATTTTTAAAAATTCTTTTTCCCTATTGCTGTTCTGATTGGATGCCTTTTTGCTTCCTTATGTTCCAAATCATTGGTTTGATTCTCAGCTTCATCCACTCTACTGTTCACTCCTTGTAAATTGTTCCTTATTTCAATTAGTGTAGCCTTAATTTCTGATCAGATCATTTTTATGCTATTGAAATACCCGTTGAGTTCCTTGAGCATTCTTATAATCAGTATTTTGAACTCTGTGTCTGATAGATTGCTTACCTCCATTTCCTTTAGTTCTTCTGGAGTTTTGTTCTGTTCTTTCATTTGGGGCATATTTCTTTGTCTCCTCATTTTGGCAGCCTTCCTGTTTATTTCTATCTATTAGGTAGAACTGCTTTGACTCCCTGTCATAGTAACATGGTCTATATAGTAGGTGTCCTGTAGGGTCCAGTGGAGGGGACATCCTCCACTGGAGGGCACAGCCTCCCCTGTCACCCAAGCTGGGTACTATAGGTGCGCTCTCTGTGTGGGCTGAATATTCCTTCCTCTTATAGTTGAGTCTTGATTGCTGTTGGCAGATCAATAGGAGGGATTTATCCAGACCAGTCAGTTGGTAGGACTGGCTGTGACCACTAGCCACAAACCACCTCCCTCCAGGGCTTGAGGAGCTGGTTGGGTGGTGGATACTTCAATTTTAAATCTAAATAAATAGTAGTAGAAAGATTTGGAATTTGTAATGTAAGTACCAATAAGAAGCCTCAAAAATTGAAGTATTTGAAGACACATAGGGCAAGAAAAAAAATTAATAACAGTTTAGAGCTAAGAGTACCAAAATATCTCAACAAATAGGAATTGGGAGAGGGTTGGAGATCAAAAAAGTAATTGCATTCTAAAGCTCTTATTTACAGAAAAAGCAAAAACATTATGAGGTTGCATAGAAGGGCAACAGTACCTCTTAGTATCTTGTTTTTATATAATAATGCAAAAATATCTATTTTTTAAAGGTAAAAGAAATTAGAAAATAACCTCCAGTGGAATGGAAATGTAAGAACTTCTAAAATAAGGGCTACTTGCCAGGGGAATTTGGAGCCTTGGTTTTATGCCTGAGGGTTCAGTTTGCTGGCTCAGCCTGAAGCCAGGATACTTATCTGATCAAGTGTGAGAAAAACCTGCTGGCAAAGCAGAGAGCAGTGTGCATGGCACACAAACTTTGGAGTCAGTCAGAAATTGATCCCAGTCAGAAGTCTGCCACTTTGCAGCTTGCTCTGAGCCTTCAATACCTTTATCTGTAAAATAAGGATAAAAACACACCCTCACAAGGTTGTTGTGAAATGGGGCGAAATAATATGTGAACGTGCAATGTGGTGCAGTTCCTGGCCTAAGTAGCTGTGCTACAATAGCAAATTTTTCTTTTATTATTGTTTATTATTTATTGGGCTTACCCTAGCCTGTGCAGGAGCTCTGGAGCCCAGGGGCCAACTAGGGTCAGCTGGTTAGCCAGGGGCTTCAGTTTCCATGCCCTGACCCCTACTCCCATGTGACTTTGCTCTGCAATTCCCAAACCACCCTTTTATGCTGAGACTTTCCTGGGATTTCACCTTGTTGGGAGGTAGACTGGACTGGCTTCTTGGAAACCCGTTCACTTGATCTTGGAAATATCATTAGATAAATTTATTTATCGATTTCTTTGCATTTTATAAAGTGAGGAGACAGTAAAGGAAGCCAAAAAAAGTAATTATAAGACTATTCTGAAAAAAATATGTGAAAATTATGAAGTAAAAGAGTTCTACATTTCCAACCATTTTGGCTTTTTAAGTTTAAAGAATTGAGGTTGGGTTTGACCTTCCCAGACTCAAAGTGAAAACTTCAAATTAAAAGCAAATTATTTTCTCCCAATTGGGACCACTGCAAATTCCTGCCAATATCTGGTGTAGGTGAAATAAGAGTACATTAGACTCAAAAGTAGATTAATAGTATCGATCTTGAAATAACATAGATGGAGGGAAAAAAATGACATTTTTGCAGACGAAGGCTGAATTAACATCTGCTGACAAGTTTATGTCTTGGAGAAAGATAAAGCACAGTAGAATAAATAAAACTAGATTATTGTGCAGCTTATAACCACCTTTAATGATTTCTATTAATCATTAATGGAATTTGTCTGAAAAAAGTATAGGATCATTCAGAATAATGGCCACTATGCTGGAATTATTGAAAGAATCAGGAGGCTCCATTATAATGTCATCTGACTTCTAGTTCTTGCTTCATGAATCTTCTGCTAGCACTCTACCTAAGGATTTATGCTGTTGCAATAAAGAGTGAAATATAACCTCTAATATTTTAATTTAAAATTATTTTTCATGTCACAAGTTTGCCTTTGCACAACCATTGAATTATATATCTGCCTGAGTTGAGACTTACTCATTTGGTGGGGTGACCTGTGCCAATTCTTTATAGCATCATTTCCCCAAGGGTGATATATGTCCATTAATATGTATAGGAAATTATTTTAAATGGCACACTACTTTTACTAGTTGAGTACTTATAATGTATATTGGAAATATATGTAATTAACAAATCAACCCCCTGATTTCATGGGAATTTTGGCTTAGCACAGTGCTAAAGTAGAAAAAAGTAAAGAAACATAATAAATAGTTAATACTAATAAGATGAGAAGTATGACATATCATGTTTCTGTGTAAAAGTTGCTCACCCTCACTAACACTTTTGGTGTCTTTCCCCACCCCTCATTCTATGGTGAGGAGGAGGGAGTGACCTGATTAGTGAGTTGGGAAAAGGAACTCGGCCTGTTCACTTAGCCCCTTCCTCGGTGTTAGACACTGTTCCTTGACTCATAGCAAGGGTCTTGATCCTGGGGACAGGTGACGTGAAGGTTGAGGAGGAGTCCTGAAGTCATCCACCTGGGTTAGTGCCTAGGTGAGTGACTATGTGTAACTGAGGAGTGAGATACTAGCAAACGCACTTGGATGTGTGATAGAGAATATGATGGCACCTAGTCATGGAGAGAGGTTGGAGCATAGAAAACAGAATTCTGAAGAGACATCACTGAAATTGCTCTAGCATCGGAGCGAAGTTATTATAGGACCTGGATCTGCATATTGAAAAACTTTGCATTGTCTATGTTTTTTAGTAATGTATTTTTGCCAATATTTTATTATGAAAAATTACAAACATACAGCCTAAAACAATTCAGCCTGTTTATGATTAATTAGAATTTAATATGTGCTTACAGTATGAGTAACTTGTTTTCTGTGCTGGGATGACTATGCTCAGAGATCTAAGGAGAGTAGCCGTATCCTTGCTCAGGCCAAAGCGTTGAAGGGGGAGCAGCAGCTCCTGCGGCCAGGCTGGGTGACGGCAGCAGGAAGTGGACCTGGAAGGGCCTCACGGAAAAGGTGGGACTTGGGGCACAGAAGGAGATCCGCTTGGCCTGCTGGCCTGCCATCTCACCTGAAGATGATACCCATGTAATAAGTCTAAACAACTCACCAGACTGCAACTATAACGTTAGAACATCCCCGTGATGAAGCTTCCAGGCTCCACGAGCACTGTTGTGATTGTGGACGCTAGTCCTTGCTGAGAAACGCCTACGTGCTTTTGAGTACACGCAGGCTGCTGCCTCGTGTGTGCAACAAATCCCCTTTGTTCTTCTTCGTTGCCTGGCCTAATGCCACTGCCAGCGATTCTTGGCGGTCACTGGTCCTTGGCCCCATCACTGCATCCCCAACTCTGGCCTCAGGGAGAAGACTCCACAGCCCTTTTGCAGGGCCAACCCAACCCTTCCCTTGATCTCTCACAGCCCTGCAAAGACCACATTGAAATGAGCAAAACATCATGGAGAAATTGAATATATATAGAACAGAGCCTCATAATACTGTGACATGTGGCCTCTCTGATACCCCAAACTCCGACCTGCTCTGAGGTCCCTTGAAGGGCTGCCTTCTGCCCCCACCTGGAGGAAGCCACCCTACTCCCCTACAAAAATGCTCGCTCACTCCACATTTAACAGCCTTCTGCTGGGGAAGAAGAAGGGATTTTTCAAGGAATTTTTTACTCCCTTCTAGACTGATAGGGGGTAAAAAATGTCTTTCCCTCAGCCAGAATATGCCTCTTCCCAGAAGAACTGAGAGGAAACATACCCTCCCTTCAGGGGTTGCCTCCCCCACCCCAGCCCCCAGCTCTGTTTCCTGATGTGAGCTTGCCCTCTGCATCCAGCAGGACATGGGTAGCACTCCCAAAAGAAAACAGTGCAGCAGCATTACCAGACGTTTGTCATACTCTGTCTTGAACAACACTGAGAGAGGAATGCCTACAGGGTCGTTTCAAGCCAGGCCAGTCATTTTCCAGACTTTCTTCTGCAGAGTGAGGTGACCGTGAGCTTCAGCTAGTCTCCTGGGGGCCCCAGTTTGAACGTGCACACTGTCTCTACAGAGAAAGGATCCATTTATTCCAAAATAACTACACAGTCTGCAGAGACATAAATTCAATTTACATGATCACCAGAGCATTTAGCTTATTTATCCCTACTTCTGTGCAGAGA
>PVKM010042037.1:0-12938 GCA_004027735.1 Carollia perspicillata | reverse complement strand
GCGGGCCTGCAAACCAAAGGATCCCGGTTCGATTCCCAGTCAGGGCACATGCCCATGTTGCAGGCCAGTTCCCAGCAGGGAATGCACGAGAGGCAACCATACATTGATATTTCTCTCCCTCTCTCCTTCCCTTCCCCATCTAAAGATAAATAAGATAAATAAATAAGATCTTTAAAAAAATAAAGAGAGAGGAAGGGAGGGAGAGAGAATCATCAATGTGAGAAACATCAATCCACTGCCTCTCACATGCGCCCTGACCAGGGACTGAACCTCGTGCCCTGACAGGGAATAGAACCCTCTGCCCTTCAGTTTATGGAACAGTGCTCCCACCAACTGAGCCACATGAGCCACGCCAGTCAGGGCTATCTGGCTTTTTTCAATTAGCAAGTTATCGAGTCATCTATGTTGAAACATGCATCAGTACTTAATTCTTTTTTTTTTAATGCATCTATTGGGGTTACATTGGTTAATAAAATTCAATTTTATAATACATCATCTGTATACTGTATGTTTTCACCATCTCAAGTCATGCCTCTGCCCATCACCACTTACACCTTTCCCTTCTCCTGCCTCCCCCCACCACCACTTCCCTCTGGTAAGGACTACACTGCTGTCTATCAGGCTGGGTTTGTTTTTTTTCTTAATCCCTTCACCTTTTTCAGCCAGCCCCCTGCCCCATCCCCTCTGAAAGCTATGCTTCTTTTTTGTTAGTTTATTTTGTTCATTAGATTCCACGTGTAAGTGAAATCATATGGTGCTCATCTTTCTCTGACTGGCTTATTTCCCTTATCAAAATACTCTCAAGGTCTATCCATGCTATTGCAAAAAGAAAGATTTCCTTCTTTTTTACGGTTGAGTAGTGTTCTGTTCTGTGGCACTGCTTTGTGATCCACGCATCTACCGATGGGCACTTAGTACTTCCAGTACCATGTTGACTAAGAGGTGAAAGCAGTCCCCTGTCTTGTTCCTGATCTTAAAGGAATCGCTTTTAGTTTTCACCCATTGAATATGATGCTGGCTGTGGGTTTGTTGTATAAGGCCTTTATTATGTAGAGGTATGTTCCCTCTTTGCTGAGAGCTTTTATCATAAATGGGTGCTGGATTTTATCAAATGCTTTTCCTGCATCTACTGCTATTATCATGTGATTTTTACCCTTCATTTTGTTTATGTGGTATATCACATTTATTGATTTTCAGACATTGTACCAACCTTGCATTACCAGAATAAATCCCACCTAATCATGGTGTATGATCTCTTTCATGTATTGCTGGATCCAATTTACTAATATTTTATTGAGAATTTTAGCATCTATGTTCACCAGGAATACTCATCTATAATTTTCTTTCTTTGTAGTGTCTTTATCTGGTTTTGAAATTAGGATAATGCTGGCCTTGTAAAATGAGCTTGGGAGTTTTCTCTCCTCTTGAATTTTCTGGTATTAGAAGGCTAGGGGCTAATTCTCTGAATGTTTAGTAAAATTCTCCTGTGAAGCCATTGGTCCAGGACTTTTGTTTGTTGGGAGTCTTTTGATCACTGCTTTGATTTCACTAGTTATAATCTGTCTACTCAGATTCTCTGATTCTTCCTGATTCAGTTTTGGAAGATGATATATTTTTAGGAATTTATCCATTTCATCCAGGTTGCCCAATTTGTTAGCATATAGTTGTTCATAGTATTTTCTTACAATCCTTTGTATTTCTTTGGTGTCAGTCGTTATTCTTCCTCTTTCATTTCTGATTTTATTTTGGTCCTCTCTTTTCTTCTTGATGAGTCTGGTTAAAGGTTCCTCAATCTTGTTTATCTTTTCAAAGAACCAGCTCTTGGTTTCACTGACCTTTTATATTGTTTTTTTTTTAGGCTCTATATAGTTTTATCTCTGCTCTGATCTTTAGTTCCTTCCTTCTCCTCACTTTGGGCTTTGTTAGTTCTTCTTCTTCTGGCTCCTTCAAGTGTAAAGTTAGTTTGTTTATTTGAGATTTTTCTTGTTTCTTCAGATAGGCTTATAATGCTGTGAATTTCCCTCTTACTATTGCTTTAACTGTGTCCCACAGATTTTGGGTTGTTGTATTCTCATTTTCATTTTCAAGGTATCTTTTGATGTCTTCCTTGATCTCATTGTTGACCCATTCACTGTTTAGTAACATGTTATTTTGCCTCCATGTTTTTCTGTAGTTTTCACATTTTTTTTCTTGTGACTGATTTCTAGTTTCACACCATTATGGTTGGAGAATATGCTTGATATAATTTCAATCTTCTTAAATTTACTGAGACTTGTTTTGTGTCCTAACATGTGGTCTATCCTAGAGAATGTTCCATGTGCACTTGAACAGAATGTATATTCTGCTGCTTTGGGATGAAATGCTCTGAAAATATTAATTACATCCATCTGATCTAGTAGGTCATTTAAGGCCCCTGCTTCCTTGTTGATTTTGTCTGAGAGAGCTATCCATTAATATCAAGGGATGTTAGAGTCCCCTACTATGATTGTCCATCTCTCCCTTTATGTCCGCCAATGTTTGTTTTATATATTTAGGTGCTCCTATGTTGGGTGCATCAATATTTGTAAGGGTTATATCTTCTTGTATTGCTCCCTTTATCGTTATGTAGCAACCTTCTTTGTCTCTCACTATATAGCTTTTGTTTTAAAGTCTATTTTGTCTGATATAAGCAGTGCTACTCAAACATTTTTTTTTTCATTTCATTTGCATGAAATACCTTTTTCCATCCCTTTACTTTTAGTCTCTGTGTATCTTCCCTTCTGAGGTGGGTCCCTGACAGACAGCATCTGTATGGGTTTTGTTTCCTTATCCATTCAGCTACCCTATGCCTCTTGATTGAAGCATTTAAACCATTTACATTTAAAGTGATTACTGATAGGTGTGTATTTATTGCCATTTTATTCTTTATAACTATGTTCCTCTGTCTTCCTCCCTTTTCCTCCTGCCTCTCCCTTCTCCCACTCATTCTTCTTCAAGAAGACCCTGTAACATTTCTTGTAATACTGATTTCATGATGACAAAATCCTTTAGCTTTTCCTTGTCTGGGAAGCTCTTTACTTCTCCTTCAAATTTAAGATAGATTTGCTGGGTAAGGCAGTCTTATTTTTAGGTCCTTGCTTTTCATCACCTTGAATATTTCATGCCAGTCCCTTCTGGCCTAAAATGTTTCTGTTGAGAAATCAGCTGACAATCTAATGGGAGCTCCCTTGTAAGTAACTATCTTTCTTTTGCCGCTTTTAAGATTCTCTCTCTTTCACCTTTGCCATTTTAATTATGATGTGTCTTGCTGTGGACCTCTTTGGGTTCACTTTGTCTGGAACTCTATGCTTCCTGGACTTGTGTATCTTTTACCAAGTTAGGGAAGTTTTCAGTCATCATTTCTTCAAATAGGTTACTGATCCTTTGTTCTCTCTCTTCTTCTCTGGTACCCACATGATATAAAGGTTGTTATGCTTTCTAAAGGTTCCTGAAACTATTGGGTTGGCCAAAAAATCTGTATGTTTTTTTCTGAAAAATAAAAAACAAATTTTTCATTTTCACCAATCACATTACTGATTTGGGTATTTTGAGTATGTCAGCTATATCTCACATGGTAGAACACTGATTGTTCTCCACTGATGTCTCAATTTGATCGCTACCAACTTCAACTGGTCTACCTGACCGTGGAGCATCATCCAGTGAAAAATCTACAGCATGAAACTTCACAAACCACTTCTGATATGTTTGATCAGTCACAGCACCTTCTCCATAGACTGCAGAAATCTTTTTTTGCATTTCAGTTGCTCTTTTACCTTTCTTGAAATAATAAAGCATTAATATGCCAAAAATGTTACATATTGTTCCATCTTCAATATTTAAACTGCTACACAAAAATTCACCAATTTGATAAGTTTTTTTTAAAATATACATGCTGATATGACAGCTGTCACAATACAATCTAACAAAATTGTTTTGAATGAAGTTTAAAGACAACTAAGTGCTACTAGAGCCATCCTACAGAAAAAAAAAACAAAGTAACTTTTTGGCCAACCCAATACGTTCATTTTTTTTTTCTTTCTTTCTTTTTGCTGTTCTGGTTGGGTATTTTCATCTACCTTGTCTTCCAAATCACTGACTTGATCCTCTGCTTTATCCAACCTACTGTTTATTCCTTGTAGTATATTCATTTCAGATACTGTATTATTTCTGACTGGTTATTTTTTATGGTATCTACATCCTTTAATGTTTACTATCTCTTCGGTTAAGTTCTTTTTTAAAATATTTTATTTATTTATTTTTAGAGGGGGAGGAAAAAAAAGAGGGAGAGAAACATCAATGTGTGATTGCGTATCATGTGCCCCCCTACTGGAGACCTGGCCTACAACCCAGGCACATGACCTGACTAGAATCAATCCAGTGACCCCCTTGCTCCGAAGTCTGGCACTCAACCCACTGAGCCACACCAGCCAGGGCTCCTTGAACATTCTTATAGGCATTGTTTTGAACTCTGTATGTGGCAAATTGCTTATCTCCATTTAGCTCTTTTTCTAGAGATTTCTCCTGTTCTTTCATCTGGGGCATGTTTGTCTCCTGGTTCTGACTGCCTCTTTGTGTTTATTTCTATGTATTAGATATACACATAGAAATATACAATCTATATAGATACATAGAAATCTACCTAATATAGCTTCATTAGGTAGATCTGCTCTGCCTCCCACTCTTACTAGGGTGGTCTTACGCAGTAGGTGTCATATGGCGCCCAGTGGCACAGTCTCCTTGACCACCTGAATTGGGTGTTCCAGGAATGTCCCTTGTGCGGGTTATCTGGGCCCTCCTGTTGTAACTGAGTCTTGATTGCTTTTGGCCTATTCATGTGTGAGGTCAACCCCAACAACAATGAAGAGGCTGCTATGCCGGTGGTGACCACGCAAAGCGGTATCTGCCTCAGCAGAATACTGTGTCTGCCAAGACCTCTTTGGATATGCCACATGTCAGGTTAACTGGATCCTGCTTTGATGTTGTCTGAAGCTTGCTAGTGGGTGTGGGGCCTCTTTGGTGGTCAATGTCAACATTGCCTCTGACTGGCCCCAGCAACCTGTTTGGAGCTACAAAGTGATCCACAGTTTGTGGCTGCCTCTGCTGAGCCTGAACGTGCACACGAAGGATCCAGCTGCACACCAAGGCTCACTTTTACCAGCACTGGACTAGGGAGTGAGTCAGCAGAAGTCCCTAGGAACCCTGAGGTCCACCTCCACCTGCCTCCCCCTGCCAGCTGCCTGCTAGGCTCAGTCACTAAAAGCCTCTGGTGGTACTCAAGCTGCATGCAATCGGTTCTCAGTGAGTCACCAGCTAGGGGCAAGAGGTGTTCTCCAGATCTACATGGGTTCAATCTTGGTGCCAGTGCTGGATCTGAAGCCACTCAGCAAATGCCCCAGGATATATACCAAGTCTCTCTGGTACTCACTGGGTGCTCACACATATTTGTGGTGTGCCAAGGTCTTAGAGAGTCATCAGGGTGAGGCCTGCAGTTTGGCAGGCCTACACAGACCAGATTTGGCCACGTGAATGGCAGCCTCTGCACTAGTCAGGTGTATGAGGGGAAATTTCCCATCCTAGGGCCACACCCCTCAGTTTGTTCCACATCCTGCCAGGAGCCTGATCTCAGCAGGAAGGGGCCACTGGGAGTTGAGAAAAGGAAAGGTGCCATTCAGGTATGGTGGAAGTTGGGTGGTGTGGCCTCTGCCGCAGCCACACAATTCAGACTGTCCCAGATTCTGCCCAGACCTGTATACCCCATTGCTGACTCCTTAGCAGAGTGGAAGGCCCACAGGGGAGGGCGACATGGAGACCAGAGGGTGGAACAATTGCTTTTCCCCAGGCTGATGCTGCACTGAGGAGCATGCTCCACCTACGACAGCATCTGCAGAGCAGAGTGACTCAGCACAGGGGATCCTGGCAGTTTACCCCTCCGCTCTCTTCCCAGTGCCACAAACCCCAGTCTCTCCGTGCACAACTCTAGTCTGCTCCGCCCTCCCACCACAGGAGCACGGGGTGAGTGGCTATGAAGGAAATACTGTGTGTTGACCCTTCAAGAGGGTACCTGAGTTCCTAGCAGACTCCCATATCTCCCTGGTGGACAGAAACACCTTTGCTTTTCAAAGCCAGGTGTTATGTGAGCTCCTGTTCCAGGCTCTGGCGCTCTGGACTGTGGGGGCCAGCTTGGTCTTGAGAGCCCACGCTCACCAAGGGGAAGCTGCCCAAAGCTGAGATATACCTCCAGAGCCTCAGCCACCGCCAGTGGGAGCGGGGCCGGCCCTTTTTGTGTCTCTGCACTCTTTACCAGTCTCAGTGTGGCTTCTTCTGTAAACCCTTGGTTTTAAGCCCTCTTCAGCTAGTCTTCAGTTGGTTATTCAAGCTGATTTCTCTAAATTTTAGTTGTACTTCCAGTTTGGTCCTGGGAGGAGATGGATCTAGTTTCCACCGACTCTGCCACCATCTCGGATCTCCCACTACTTCATGCTTTTTAATTTAAAAAATTATGAATAATAGTGTATTGTATGAATATATCATATTGTATTTATTCATTCAATGATAGACGAGTTATTTCCACTTAAGGACTTTTTTAAGTTCTTTTTTTTTAATTTATTACTTTTATGGAGAGAGGGAGACACCGATCTGTTGCTCCGCTTATTTATGCACTCACTGGTTGCTTCTTGTATGTGCCCCGACCAGGCATCGAATCTGCGACCTTTGCATATCGGACAACACTCTAACCAACTAAGCTACCCGACAAGGGCCCGGTTTTGGACTATGAATGAATAATACTGCTATAAACATTGTGTTTTGTGTGGACATATGTTTCCATTTCTCTTGGGTATAAACCTAGGAGTGAAATTGCTGAGTCTGTGGTAACTTTACTTAATTTTTTGAATAACTGCCAAACTTCTTCCAAAGCAGTTATACCATTTTACATTCCCATCAGCAATGTATGAAGGATTCCACTTTCTCCACATTTTCACCAACATCTTTTTTATTATAATCAACATACATCCCAACAGGTGTAGAGTGGTATTTCATTATGGTTTTGATTTGCATTTCCCCAATGAAAAAATAATGAACATTGTTTTAGTTGCTTATTGGTCATTGGTATGCCTGCCTTCAAGAAATGGTTACTCAAATCCTTTGCCTATTTTTAAATTGGATTATTTGCCTTTTTACTGTTGAGTTGTAAGAGGTCTTTACATATTCTAGATACTGGTCCCTTATTAAATACATATCCAGCAAATATTTTCTCCTTTTCTATGGATTGTCTTTTCACTTTCTTGACATTTTTAATTTTCATGAAGTCCAATTATATATTTTTTTATTGCTTGTGCTTTTGTTATCATATTTAAGAAATTACTGCCTACCCTAAAGTCACAAAAATGTACGCCTATGCTTTCTCCTGTCTTAAAATTTTAACTCTTATATTTAAGTCTTTGATTCATTTTGAGTTAAGGTTTTATATATGGTATAAGGGAGGAGTCCAAATTCATTCTTTTGCATGTGGCTATCCAGTTGCCCCAGCATTTGTTGAAAGGGCTTTTTCCCCTTGAATTATCTTCACACACTTGTCAAAAATCAAATGACTATAAATATATGGGTTTATTGTTGGACTCTTAATACTATTCTATTGATCTATATGTCTATTCTATGCCAATACCACACAGTTTGATTCCTGTAACTTTGTAGTTAAGTTTTGAAATCGAGAAATATAAGTTCTCCAACTTTGTTCTTCTCTTTCAAGATCAATTTGGTGATTCTGGGTCTCATGCATTTCCATATGAACTTTAAGATCAGCTTATCAATTTCCATTAAAAAAGGCAGCTGGAATTTTTATAGGAATTGTGCTCAATCTATAAACCAATGAGGGGAGAGAGATCCTAGTCCTTTACTTTTAAATACCCCTCCCTACAAATGCCAAGTGTTATTTTCCATCGAACAGAAACGTTATATCTGTCTTGAGTTCTCTAATTCCGTTTACATCATCAAAACAGGAGACACCTGAAAAATAAATTTTCTTAATGCTAATTAACTCTGCAGGTCGACTGAGCAATTTTTCTTCAGGTTAAGCCATGATCTCATTTTGGTTTATATTATTATTACTATGGCTTATGGTTATTAATGGATTACAACCACATAAAGGTAAGTAAACTTACATTTTTATGACAACGGTGCATGATAAATGTTAGACCAACGAGGACACTGAGCCAACAGCATGGCACACATTACACAGGCTAGTCCAGGTCATTCAGCAATTTGCAGGCTTGGCTGAAACTAGAATGGAACTCAGTTCTAAGAACTTAATACAGGATTCCATTCACTAGAACCATCAGACTTTCCTTTGTCCCTCTACTACTTAGACAGAGATCCAAGCACTGAGTGTACATAAAGGCATGTGTATGACCACTTAAATTTTGATGAAAATTAGCTTCAGGATTTAAAAAGGAAGAAAAAACTTAAGATGAGCAATTTCAACTTACTCTTTCATCAATGATTTTCATAAGCCATCTTTTAGTCAGATTATGTCTTTTGACAGCCTAAAAAAAAAGAGCATTATAAATTTTTAAAAAGTATTAGAAATGACTTCAGCAGACCTGGATAAATACAAAACTAGGTAAGGGAACATTTGTCGTAATTTATCACCAGACCGACCGCTGTATTAAAGAAATACCAGGGAAAAAGAAAATGTCCCTAGAAAACATTTCAAAACATTTCCAAGTAAAGATAATATATCTAAAACTTTTCCACTAAATACTGAGCTTGTTACGTAATGTACCCTGACATCTATGCTTACTTATTACGCACAAACTTCCTTCTATTGAATAAAGATTCTAATTCATGAAAAGAACCACTACTCCAAAAAACAGAGTAACTAGAACTCCAAAGAAAATAGTCTGCCAGGCACAGTATTATCTTAGCAAGCAGAGACACTCCAGTAGGAGAGGGCACACCTGTGCCCAGATCTTGATCTCTGAAAGTATTTTTCCCAAAGAAGCAGAGCTCCAAAGAGATGGGTAATTTCCAGAGGTGGGACAAGTGAGACTCAAGATGACCCTAGAATATTTTTTTGTGCCAGAAAATAGTAACTGCTCAAAAAAATATGAGAGGCATGCCATGAGGACACAGAAGCCAGTTAAAGGGCTCCCACTGTCCAAATCCAGGAGTATTTGAACACCAAAATAATTAAGCATAATAAAATGATTTATAAACTACTGGAAAAAAAAGCAATTCATGAGTCCATCATAATAAATAAATAAATAAATAAATAAACATACATACATACATACATATATACATACATACATACAAGAGTGCGAGCTCTTGCTTATAGTAGAGTGCCAACGGGTAAATGTGGACAGAGTATTAGAATTAGAAAATTATCATTTTGTAATCATACTAGTAAAGACTGAATCCGACAAGAACCATAAGTGAACACTAAGTTTCAAGGGAAATTAATGAGTAGGAGATCTGCATTGTCCTAGAGGTGCCAGGGGAATTATACAGTGGATTATACAGCGGGAAAACATCTTGACAGGATGATGAAAATTAACAATGCCAATACAGAACAAATGTACAAAATTTGCTTCCAGATGTGATACCCTAAGAAGAAGACATCGTCCATGCATATTATGACCAAGAGTGTACAACCTGAATCTAATGATGAGAAAACATCGGACGAATCCCAAACGAGGAATGTTCTATAAAAAGAAAAAAAATTAGAGGGGCTATACTCTTCAAAAATGTCAATGTCACAGACGACAAAAAACAGCTGTGAAAATGTCCCAGATTAGAGTAGGCTAAAAAGACATGACAAACAATACCTGACCCCAGAATGGATCCTACACTGGAGGGGAAAAAAACACTACAGCGGACGTTATTGGGTCAACTGACCAAACTGGAATATGAATGGAAAATTAGATGAAAGTGTTATATCAAAGTTAATTTTTCTAAAGTGAGTAACAGTTCTGGTTATATAAGAGAATGTCCCTATTCTTAGAAAATACTCACTAAAGTATTTAGGAATAAAAGGCCATGATATATGTAACTTACACTCAAAAGTGATTCAGAAAAAACATTAAAAGTGTGAAAGTACATATACATTTGTCTATCTGTCTAGAGAGAAAGCGAGAACACAGGCCCACATGGACACGAGTGAACAGCACAAATGATTAACAAATGGAATAAATTGTTTACAATAGGTAAATCTGGGTAGAGCATAGAGGTGTTCTTATTATACCACTTTTAATTTTGAAGCTTTTCTAAAGTTTTAAAAACACTTGCTTTCTTGCCAAATCAACACTACATAGGATACATTTTCACAACAGTAACAGTCATAAAACATAAAGTCCTAGGAATACCCTGTATATCAACTAAGACTCTATGATGTCACTGACAAAAAGGCTCGCATGCTCATCAGCACACATTTACATGACAAAGGGTGAGAGAGTGGAGAACAGGGCCCACGTGGCTTGGCAGAAACCTAACGGAAGCTAACAGGGATACATGATGGTGGTCCCCACCTGCCCTCAGCACTACTGCCGTTACACAGGAGAACTCCCCACAAGCCTCCCTCCCGAATCCTAGGAATCAGCGCAGGTTCCTCAGTCTTTACAGAGTCCTGATCTTGTTTTATTCTCTACATGTCTGAGTGGGGCAGGGTGAGCTTGATCTTTGTAACCACACCATCAAACACCATCCCTGGAACATATAAGTACTCAATAAATGTTCAACCATTGAAAAGCCAGACTCCTATTTAGTGAAGGCTAAAGTTATAACAGCTGGAGTTCCTTGACCACAAAATATAGTTCTTCGTTTAATTCTGAGGGAAATAAAAAATCAAGGTAAAAAAATAAATATTTGTTAGAAGCTGAAAACCAGCTGAACAAGGTATTAAAACTTTGGAAACAGAAGTCAAACAGAATAAAAACCCTGGCTATAAACATAAAATATTAATGAACACAGAAATAAAGAAACCTATGAGAAATGTATAAAAAACTACAGATATTCAACTATTTTGCAATTAAAAGCACCAGTGAAAGAGAGCGGCAGGAAATGTGATCTCTGGACAACACTCTGTCGCCACTTCCCTATTTAGTCTTCCGAAGCTCCTGACCCTCCCAGGGAACCAATGGGAAGTTTCCCCGGGCAGTGGTGTGGTCCCATAAGCACCTGCGCCTGCAGAACGAGGACGGATAAGAAGACACGAGGAGGGCAGATGCTCTCAACATTACCGGCTTCTTTCAAATATTCGTATTAACCTTCAGCACTGGTCATATCAAAAAGCTGGCCAACGTCAGTCATCACGATGTAAGCAGCTACTATAAAACTGCACACACTGGCACATATGTAAACATTCTATAATCAGATGTCTTTTTATTTATTTTTTAAAGAAATGCCTAGAAGAGATAAATTTGTGTTAAAGGAACTTCAGATCTTCTGTATTTCCTGACAAAGGTCAGAATCTTCCATGCAGGTCTTAGCATAAACCTCTACTGCAGTCAAGGGTGTGTATAAAATAATAAACAGGAAGTTTCTGGATTTTAGAGAAACTTTCCTCTACACTGAGTCACCTAGGTTGACGTTGTTGAAGTGGGATGAATAGAGGTAAACAGCTAGTCTAACATTCACAGCTGCCCATCCACCTTCTCTTCTCAGTCCCCGGTGTGGGGCCTGGCTCTCCACCCTTACTGGGGCTCTGTGGAGTCCATCTGGGACCCAGACACGGGGCCTGCCTCTGCTGGTGCAGACCTGAGAAGAGGGGCACCACTGTCAAGCCTGTCAGCGGCTCCTGCTACAAACACTGTCTTCTGGATCTCATCATTTCACAGTGGGGACACAAATCAGTAACAAAAAGCACCTGATTCCCTTCCTCCATTCATAATTTAGCATATTTCTAAACTGTGTATGGCTGTTTATGCATGAGGGATTCACATAACTACTTTAATGTAAAACGATTACTACACACATCTAGCCATACAAATAATACTCTGGCCCACAGATTTCTATTCTCTCATACCTAAAATTCATCAACAAATAGGCAATTCTATCACACTACAATGGCTGTTTTAGATCTGTGTCTGGACAATGAGAGCATGTCTCCCTTCACAGGTAGAACAGAAAATGTACCTGCCATTGCTTCAAAATGTGCAGGGTTTAAATTCTGCAACCAAGCATGTGGGAAATGATTTATAGCATAAAGAGACCAGATCCCTTTTTTCCTTCAATAAAGAAATACACCAAAGATCCGTGCAAATTATTGGTGGATGATTTAAATTCTTCTGTCCAAACTAACTAACGTGTATCTGAACATTACATGAGCCCCAGAATATTTTCAGGATAGACTGCCCATCATTATTACTCATTGTATGCATCAAGAAGTATGCTCAAATAGAAGTCTTAGAAATTAACAGGAGCAATGTTTTTACCTTCCACAGTTCAATGGCCACAGGCTGATGTGGTGGGTTGTCACTGTATATATCATCCACGGTCTTCTTCCAAAACTGCATTCGCATCAGCCCAATTGTTTTCTCAGAAACCAGGTCCTTAATCTATACATAAGGTTTAAAAACTTTAATAAATGCACTGTCTACAGTCTCAAAATCAGTATTTCTGACCACATAATCACACAATTTAGCCAAAAACTAAGTTTAATTCTATGCACTTGTTTTAATGTTCCCTTGAAGTTAAACTGTTGTCATGAGTCTCCTAAGTAAAAGCTGCCATTTATTTGATGCTCACTCAAAAATAGGAGAGATTCTAGGAAACAACGGCAGGAAAAATACAAAGAGAAAAAGGGAGAACATTTAGTTTAAAAGAAATTTAAGAACTAGATCAGTCATAACATGTGGACCTTATCTGAATCCTGATTCAAAGAGAGACAACTGAGCAAATTTGAACATCAGATGTTTAATGATATT
>PVKM010042036.1:0-12959 GCA_004027735.1 Carollia perspicillata | reverse complement strand
TTGCCTCGTGTCAGATGGAAAATTCTCCCAACAGCAGGCCTCTGCTGGCCCCATGGCCCGAGGCTTGCATGTTCCAGCTGATTGTCCCATCCACCCAGAGTCCAGGGGGCCTCATCTGGCCCCCACTCCTGCTTCCGAGCAAACTCTGGATGGTGGCTTCTGAGGGGACACGTTGATGTGGCCCCAGTCACTTCTCCAGCTCCCCCACAGTGCTGTCCACGCCAGCCCACCCAAGCGTCCACTTCATGCACGCAAGTCCATGCCCTCCCTCCTCCTCCCCCAGCATGGGAGCCACCCAGGAGCAGCTGAACTGGACCGCCCTCTGGGGTTCTGTGTCCACTTGGAATCGTTGTAGGTTAGGAATGTCATGCAGGTCACCCTTGCCTGGCACTGAGGAGGGTCCTGCAGGGCGTCCGGGTGGCAGGATGCCTGCTGGGGGGGATGGCCTCTCGACTGTCGAGGTGTGTGCCTTTCTGAACACCCTCTCTTTCCCTGAGGGCAGGAACACTGACCGGCCGGACGCCTCCGCTGTTCACCTGCATGACTTCCAGCGGTTTCTCTTACATGAGCAGCAGGTGAGAGAACAGAAGGGTGGGGGCGGGGGGAGCTCCCTGCATGGTTTCTTACCTCTTCACCACCTGCCTTCACCTGGCTGCCGATAGTCATGAAACAGTCGTAGTCTCCCTGACCAATGCCACTTTGCTGTCACAGACTCTGGAATGAGAACAGCCTCATGGTAGCTCCTTCTCAAGGCACAAACTGAGGAAGGCCGAGAGTGAGTTCTCCAAGGCAGGCAGGGCAATAGCCTACAGGCAGGGGTGTCCTCACCTGGCCAGCTTCTGCTGCTTCTCCTGGCTCAGCTTAGGTGTCACTTCCTCAGGAAGCCAGCTCTGGCCGATGGAGGATGTGACTAAGGCGGTGAGCCTGCCTGGTCCTCGGCGAGATATGGTAGCACAGCTGTCCTTCAACAGATGACACGTGAGAGGTTTCCGGGAGTGCTCACTTACAGGCTGCAAGCTTGTGGCAGAATCCAAGTCTGGTGGTGGGCAGGGGCTTTCCACTGGGCAGTTCTGCCACCCAGGGCATATCTGGAGACAGTTTTGGTTGCCACAGCTGGGGGTGCTAATGACGTGTAGTAGGTACAGACCAGAGAGGCTGTTCAGCATCCTAAAATGCACAGGTCAACCCTCCCAAAGCAAGGAATTACTCTGCCCCAAGTGTTAATAGTGCCCAATTGAAAAACTTAAGACTGAGATAAGACTGAGATCCTCTTACCAGCTATGTGACCTTGGACAGGTAGTTTGACCTTTCTGTGCCCTAGTTTTCTTTTTAAATGGGGATGAGAGCCCCACCTCTCAGAATTGTGGGGGTCAGAATGTTGTATGGAGCTTTGTGTGTGTGTATGTGCATCTCTATGCACAGTTACATGTCTGTTTCAGTGTTGTATTTATATCACTGAAGTTTCATTTACATTTTCTCCTTATTTAATTTCTTGTTTTTTAGTAGACTTTTTAAAGAGCAGTTTTAGGTTCATAACAATATTCAGTTAATTTGTATCTTAAAAATCTTTGCATTTCAGAATGTTTTAAACATGCCCAGAAGTAGCCAGGCTGGCACTGAACCACCATGTACCCCTCACTCCAATTTAAAAATTATGAGCATTTGCCAATTTTAGTACATCTATCCTGCATCTCACACTGCTGTGTCTCCCTTCCCTTTTCCCCTTCTATATTTCTTTGCTGGGAAATTCTAAAGTAAACTGTAATGTATCATGAAGTCAATGTATCATCTCACTTGTTAATAGTCAGCATGCCTCTCTTATGAAATGGACTTCTTTTTCTTAAAAAAAAAATTGTACCACTCCTATTATACCTTGCACGGTGAACACTAATTTCGTTATGTCACCCAGTGCACAGCCCATGTTCAGTTCCTTTGATTGTAGAGAAAGTAATGAACAGACACATGGCATGCCCTTGGCGAGGGTCAGCCACACGGAGGCCCCTTGGTGGTGCTGGCTGCCGGGGCACGGTGAGTGGTGACTGAGGACGTGAGATGTCACGCTTCCTCCCTGTGGGTGGGGGCTGAATGTGAGTGATCGAGAGAAGGGTTTTTTGCTCAGCCTGAGCTACCACCAAGGGGAAGTAAAATGAGCGGGGATAAATGAGTTCTCTTTGGCACCATTACACGCTCAGTACTGAGCTGCCAATATAGTGAGGCAGAGAGAGAGGCGTATGGTTTTTTTCTTTTCGCCTTACTCTTCCTTGCACTGAATCGCTCACTTTAGTAGGGAGCTATTGAAATGTTAAATCAAGAAAAAAAAATTCACGGCCAAAGCTTTTCTGAAAGACAGGGTTTGTCCGAACACTGGTCAGGAAAAGACCAGGTTCTGGGCCATCCAGTCTGCACCACCAGCAGCAGGGCTGATGGGGACAAACATCCAAGGTCCGGAGGTGATGAGCTGTTCTGTGAAAACAGCGAGGGGAAGAAAGACTGAAGTTGCTTTGAAAGAATTTCCATTGGCTACAGATAGAGGGGGTGGGAGAAGGTGAAGCAGGCTTGTTCTGGGATAGGGGCAGAGTCCGAAAGGAAGAGGTGTGTGCGCCTTCAGATTGGTGGTGGGCAACAGCCCAGGAAGTTCATTTGTAAGCAAGAAGCAAAGGCGCCTGGGGGTCCCTGGCACCTGGCTGTCCTCTTGAGATAATTGTGGAGATAGCCACCTGGAAGTTAATTCAGGGTTTTAACATACACTAAGGATGCAAGCAGTCTTTTGTTGGTTTTGCCCTGCAGTTAACTGATTAACCTCTCTTGTCCCCTCCTTGTGTACTCTAGTCTGTGGTAATTTAATTTAGGACATCTCAGAATTTTCTTCTTGTCAGCGGTTACATGGCTGACCTCCTGGGGACAAGAAGTCTTATATCCCAGAATCCACCACCTGGTGCTGCTTACTTTTATTACAGGGGAGAAAGACAGGCTCCTTCCACTGCTCTGGCCCCTTCCCTGGACCGCCCTCAGAGATCAGGGGTATGGACCAGGAGCACACTGCAGGAGCTCTTCCCACGTGAGACAGCCCATGAGCATCTGTGTGACAGCCTGGCTGACTCTTAGTGTCCCATGTGCCCAGTGCTCTGTGAGGTGACGGCATGAATGGAGCCAGGCATCTAGGACATTCGTTTGGTGTGATGGGTGCTCATATGAGGGGTAATCACTGTAGCACTTGGTGTGCCAATGGTACAACTTTTCCTAGAAAGCTCTTAGGCAATACGCAATCAAAATGAAAACTTTGACAAAAGGGTATATACTTCGATTAAGTAATTGCCCTTCTAGAAACTTATCCTAAAGCGATAATGATAGCATTTTCAACAGCAATGAAAACTTGGAACAGATCTTAATCTCCATCAAGGGACTGGTTAAGTGTACCCGAGCCCAGCCCTGGGAGGGATGGGTCACGCTGTAGAAAGCGGGTTAAACGAAGACCTCAAAACTGATGTGCCTGAGTTGGTCTCAAGCTCACTGTTGGGTCAAGGTGTTTTATTTAATGACCTGGCACCTCAGTTCCCCCATTTATATGACAAAAATAATATGTACCTCCTGGGGCTGTGTGGTTCACAGGAAGCCACTACGTGGAAAAGTTTAGTGCCGAGCCTGGTGTGCAGTCCGCGCCCAGCGCGACCGCCCTCACCACGTGCTACTCCTTTCTCCGTTATTTTTCTTTTCATTCGTGTGGAGGCCTAGCGCAATGCCCCGTACAAAGTAGGTTTGGTTTTTAACCCCCAGTTTGTGTTTTGAACTTCAGGCAGAAGGTTTCTTTCTTTTTTTTTTTAACCCCCGAGGACATTTTTGCATTGCTTTGAGAGAGAGAAAGAGAGAACATCGATGTGAGAGAGAAACATCGATTGGTTGCCTTCTTGTAATCGCCCTGACTAGGAATGGAACCCACAGCCTAGGTTTGTGCCCCATCCAGGAATTGAACCCGTGACCTTTCGGTCTAGGGGATGACGCTCCAACCAGCTGAGCCACACTGGCCAGGGTAGGCAGAAGATTCCTTATCGGCAATCATCAAGATCCAGGCTGTGTCGGCTAAGTACCCAAGCTTTTCATGAGAAAGCTTTGTAGAAGGAAGGAGGAAGCTTCTGGCTTTTTGGGGACATCAGAGCCTGGCAAGGCCTTCGCATGACAAGTCCTACATTGAGTTTCCTGTTCTAGTATTCAAAGATTTCAACATCTCTGTATTCAAACGAACAGGCTGGTCCCTGGTCTCCTAGCTGTTTTGTGTCCCTTATCCAAGTAGATTTGCAAGACACAACAGCGAGGCCCGTTGTTCATGTGCAGCCGCCCGCCAGGGAGGCCGCGTCTCCACCACCTCATTTGTGTCTGTGCTTAAGCGTTTCTTTCTTTCCTGCTTCCTGCTCTGCCTCTCCCCATCCAACCACGCACACATCCAGTTCCACACACCCAGTTGCACATTTGCTTTTATTATTCTTAAAGATAGAGGCTTTAGAATATTCTGAATCCAGAAAGCATGAGCCAAAGTTGAGTCGGTGGGTCCTGTTTTCTCCCTTTGCCTGATAAACACTTGAAGTTGTAGGGTGTGGAGAGGAAAACCGTGAAGTTACTTTATAGTACACGTTCTCACAGAAACTGTGCACGGATGTTATTACTCCCACGGAGTGGATGAGGAAGCGCAGAGAGGGTACGTGGCTTGCCCAGGGTCCACCAGGCAAGTCACCCGGATGGCCGGACATAACTTTTTTGCCAGTCTTTGGTGATTTCTTGTTCTCTTTGTCATTCTAAGGAGCTCTGGGCTCAGGATCTGAACAGAGTCCGCAAGAGGATGACAAAGTTTATTGACGACACGATGAGGGAAACTGCGGAGCCCTTCCTGTTTGTTGATGAGGTGAGTGGGCTTCTTGTGAGCTGTTGTTCCACAAGTGCTGGTTTTCTTCCCGTCTTTCCCTCGTCCTTGTCATTGACCTTGTTTCCTGAGTGCATTTCTCACTTCTACCACCAGAGGGCGTTTGCTGCCCGGGAGAGCACGGTAGGCGCACCAAATTCAAAGGTTTTGGGGGCTCCTGTGAGCTGTTGTTAACCATTGAGTTGTGCTTGGCTGTGAGCGAGGCAGCAGGGGAGGTAAGGCTGAGGAGAACTGGCAGCTCCTGTTCCCTGCAACGTTGTGCCCAGAAAGCAGAGTGGTACCCCAGTGTCACTCAACCTTCCAATTTTTTTAAAGGGTAAAGAATTGGGATATTACATTTCCTGCCTTTTAAATGTTATGATACTGTTAATGTTTGGTTTATCAAGTTGGTGGTTTCACAAATGCTTCCGGTATTGTTATACCTTAAGACCCGTGATGCACGGGAAGCACATATTCTTGTAGTAGCGTATTTTAGGGCGCACACTGAAAAGGAAACATCGTCAGTGAAACCTGTGTCAGTGCAGCCTTTGCATGAGTTTCTGCGAGGAAACCCGGAGACCACCTGCTGTGCCGGAGCCACCATTTCCCTGTGCCGCACAAACCAGAAAGAACCAGCCGCCACCCCTCCTTGTCTTCATCGTGGTGACCCCGTTTCTGTGTGTGTGACCCTACCAGTTCCTCACGTACCTGTTTTCACGGGAGAACAGCATCTGGGATGAGAAGTACGATGTGGTGGACATGCAGGACATGAACAACCCCTTGTCTCACTACTGGATCTCCTCGTCACACAACACGTGAGTTTTGCCATCAGCCTGGGAGGGGTCGCAGGTGACGAGTGATATGGCGGGCATCCCAGGGCGCTGCTTTGGCAAAGCCTGTGGGCAGAGTGCAGGGCCACACCGCTCAGACTGGAATATACAAATGCTTCTGGAAGGGGTGACATTACAAGGATCATCCTTTTTCTGTGGCCCTGAAAAGCCAGTCAGCAAAGCTGGTGTTTTCACAGTTTGGGCATCTCATAGTAGCCACAGCAAAGCAGTTGAATGAGTTGTTGAACTGGTATTAGTGCCTCCCCTGTGCTTGCTGGGTACTGGGGATGTAGCAGTGAACAGGGCAGGACAGAACAGCACTGTTCCCATGTGCTTGGAGGGGAAAAGACCTCCTTGGACTCTCAACAAAGGACAGGAGTTGGCGAGAGGAGAGCAGGTGGCGAAGTGAGAAAGAGGGTTTTAGACAGAGGGACTGCATGTGCAAAGGTCCAGGGGCAGAAGGAGCTGAGAGGGGTCTGTTAATACCAGACTGCGGAATCCAGGGTGGAGGGGGTGTTATGTGACAGGAGTGGGGGCTGGCGGGGGTCAGCTTGGGTAGAATCTTTAAGTGACAGCAGAGGCAGTGAGAGGCACTGACGGCTTTTAAGCCAGAGAGCAACGTGCTGAAACTGACATCTTTGGAAGATTACCCTGATTGCGAAAAAGAGAACAGACTGGAAGAGAGAAACGATGCTGCACCTAAGTTCCAGTATTTAGTGTGCCTTATACAGTGAGAGGGTGAAGGCCTCGGCTCATGGGCACCCAGGAGCTGTAGGTTGGTGCTTTCCCAAGTGCCATTCCAGGCAGGGCTTGGCCAGGCCCTTGAGCTTATCTCCAGCCGTTTTGGAAGCTAAAGTCATTTCAGGGGCAAATTGGTTTCATGCTTCTCTCTTCCCTACTACATCCATTGGTGTAAGACTTTGCGTCTTAGAGGGGTGAATTCTGCCACACCCAGAAGGCAGTGAAAGAACATGAACTCTTAAAGGGGAACGTGAGGAAGAGGGGAGTGCATAAAAACACATTTTTATGTCTGATGCGTGTAGTTCACAGCATAGTAAATTCACCAGTAGTTGTTGATCACGTATTCAGTGCCCGATTCCCCAATATCAAGACGATGGCCCGTCTCTGCCCTGTTTAGACTGAGGGCCAGTGGGCAGCCAGGGGAGAGCTGTTCATTTATCATGTGCTGTAAATCTCACTCCTGACACCCTCTGACCCAGTTCTCAAAAGAAGACATGGTCTCAACCCTGCGCGTGGATTACCAAGGTGGTTACTGTTCACATCCTGTGACTGTGGCCTGAGTCTAAGGTGTGGCCACACGATGGCAAGTTTCCGGCCCAGATCCTAACCCTGGGTCTTTTTGCCAGGAGGAACCCAGGCCTTTGGGGGCTTGGGCTGAGAAGTTCCCCAAGGACACTCTGAGGTGCAGACCTGCCTTCTCTCCTTCAGGTACCTCACAGGCGACCAGCTGCGGAGTGAGTCATCCACGGAGGCATACATCCGCTGTTTGCGCATGGGCTGTCGCTGCATTGAGCGTGAGTAGCCTTTTCCTGGTGGAGAGAACACCCTCCTCTAACAGAGAGGCTCACTGTCCCTGCCAATTCCTCAGCTGAATGTTTGCGCCCCCTACAGGCCAAGAGCCCCAGTTACTCTCTGGTCCCACAGCTTGGAGGAGGCTGGGGCTGGGAAACTATTGGCTGTTCAGTGACCTCTGCTCCCCCTTACTGAGCCCACCTACCCCTCTGCTGGCTAGGCACAATGGGGCCCCCGTTGTTGAGCTGGCCAGCCCCTGCCGCCTGCAGCTGGATGCTTTTTTGGTTTTAAAGGTGAATAGTGGGGGATAGGTGGGACAGGCTAAGGGAGACACCAGTGCTTGCAGCATCTGGGGGAAGGGATGTGGCCATCAGTGGCAGGGACCTCTCCCTAGAAGCAGACTGTCCCCACCACAGGAGTGGTGTGGAGCCTGGCCGATTGGGGCCCAAACCCCATCTAGATGGCATCCTGACATTTACATCTTTGGATGTGGCCTGACACAATGGAAGGCCTGGCAGGCCGGCAGCAAAGATGGCTTTATTGGCCTTCTGTCCTTTCTCGGTTCCCTTCAGGGCTTTTTTTAGAGGAAGGCAAATGAATGCCCTTCGGGTGTTAGCAGCTGGCCCAGCCCTGGATGCCATCCTGATCATTCTTGTCACGGTTGCTCACGTACGCCCCAGGACAGGGGATTCCAGGCACCTGGACATGCCCAGGGTCCAGCTGCTTCCTCCCGTCTCCTCATCTCTCACTCCCTGGCTTGACTCGACTGCCAGAGGCTCCTAGGTGTGTTAGGCTGAGAAAGGGCTAACCAGTGGTTTAGACTCCAACTTAAAAAAAAAAGTATCATGGTATCAGACTTTAACAGCACTTATTCCTACAGAGTGTTGCCTATTTTGTACTTTTTTCCCTCTCGGGAAAGAGCAAATGTGAAAAGATGAAGTTAGACACTGTCAGCTCCCGTTGCCGTGGGGGATGACGTACAGGGGTGCTCGCCTCCTACATGACCCGGTTCTGTCTGAATAGTTTCCTCCGAACCTCTCAGAATAAATTTTCACACTGCTGCGTGTCATTTCTACCAGCAGAAAAAGCAAGCCAAGATTCAGACAAGTAAAATCAGAAAATAAAACACAATGCAAATATCTTTTTAGAAGGGAAGCATTTAAAATAGTTTTTTTTTGGACAAATGTATTAAATTACAAAGGGACCTTTATTTAAACAATCAGAATCTTCCTCTAACTGCACAGGTAACACAGGTAACCCCTGTCCTCATGTTAGTGGCCCCTAAGTGCAATTATTAGGTTTGTCCCCCATGTTCTAGTTACCGAGCTGGCGCGGGGGTCAGGGCTGATCTCTAACTGACAGGGCACGTGTCTGCTGTCAGTGGACTCGTGAGGAGGCAAGTGGCGGACTGGTGTTGAGGCCACGTGTTTCTTCCTACAGTGGACTGCTGGGACGGACCTGACGGGAAGCCCATCATCTACCATGGCTGGACACGGACCACCAAGATCAAGTTTGATGACGTCGTGCAGGCCATCAAAGACCATGCCTTTGTTGCCTCAAGGTCAGTTGTCTGATTTCCAGGTGGTTCATCTTTAAGGGAAAGACAGCTAAGGTTGAACACACAGACAGACACCCCTCCCTATCTCCACACTCAGACACGCACAGAGACACAAATATACCAGCCTGCACTTCATCTTAACTAAAGTCACTCCCAAGTCCTTGGCTGAGTGATGGCACCTCCTACAGGCCAAGAGCACAAATCGCTGACTTGTTTTAGAGCCTGGAGGAGACTGGCACTGGGAAACTGTGTTGCTGTTCATTGACTTCAGCTCCCCCACGCTGAGTCCACCTGCCCCTCTGCTGGGCTGGCCTGGGTGGGGCAGCAGCTGCTCTGCCAGGCAGGCTCAGATAGAGGGCCTGCCTCCTTGCCCCTGCCACCTGCAGCTTCCCTGTGGTCCTGTCCATCGAGGAGCACTGTGGCGTGGAACAGCAGCGCTACATGGCCAGAGTGTTCAAGGAGGTGTTTGGTGACCTGCTGCTGATGAAGCCCACGGAGGCCAGTGCTGACCAGCTGCCCTCGCCCAGCCAGCTGCGGGAGAAGATCATCATCAAGGTAGGCAGCCTTGGGCTGCTGTCATTTATCCAGGGGAGCCAGAGGCTCAGTGCTAGGCTCCAGGTCCCACTGCCCTGCCTCATGCTGCCGTCCTTACTAATCTGTGACCCTGGGCAAGGTCACTTAGCCTCTTGGTGCCTGTATGTCCTCGTCAGTCTGGGGGGTGGATAATAATAGAACCCTCGTGGTTAGTGTGCTGTGTGCTTAGAACTGCACCTGCGCCGTTGCAGTGCTGCGTAACTGTGAACTCATTCATTCTCTGGGCAGACCTTCACCACGCCCCTTTCCAAGTCCCGTGCGAGGTGCTAGGGGTGCTCTTACCCTTGGGAGCTCCTGGTCTAGTGTGGGAGGTGGACTGGAAGTGGACAGTTGCTCCAAAAGGGCTGCACACACCCATGGGTGGCATGCCAGGTGCTGTGGGAGAGAGGAGTGATTGCCGTGCCCAAGAGTGCCAAGGATGCCATGGACAGGGCGACACTGGGCGATTGTATGACTAGGAGAAAGAAACCTGGCATGTGGTGGCTTGAAGCATACAAGGGTTTATTTCTTCCTCATCCGAAGGAGAGTGTTTGGGAAGCTCTAAAGTCTGGCCCGCAAGGTCATCCAGGGACCCCTGGTCCTGTTCTACAGTCTCCCAGGGAAGGGCTTTCAACTGGGGTTCCACAGTCCCCAAGGAGTCCACAGATAGAACTCAGGAGGGGTGATGTGTGAACTTTGGGAAAATGTTGCCTCTTTATTTTTATTAACCTATAAGTAAAACTTAACATCTCCTTCCATTATGAATACTGGCAACAAACCACTTGGGGCTTTGCTACCAGCAGAAATCATGGACATTTTCATATCACAATCACAGCTACTGCAAATATTTCTGAGTACTGTTGGGCTCGTCACCACTTTGAAGTTATGGTAGTTATTAGAGCTGCCTCTAGATCTTAATATAAGATATTAATAAAGAAAACACATATTTTGTATATTGCAAATATGTTTACTTAATATACTAATAATTGTATTTCAACATAGTTTCTCATAATCTTTTAAAAAAAGATTTTATTTATGTATTTTTAGAGAGAGGGGAAGGGAAGGAAAAAGAGAGGGAGAGAAACACTGATGTGAGAGAGAAACATTGGTTGATTTGCCTCTCGCACACGTGCCCTGACTGGGAACCGAACCCGCAAACCAGGTGTGTGCGCTGACTGGAAATTGAACTGGTGACCTTTTGCTTATAGAATGATGCCCAGCCAATGGAGCCACACTGGTCAGGGCTGTCTTATAATCTTGTACATTATAAACATTCTCAGAAAGGGTTCAAAGGGAGTCCCATTCTCTAGCAGGCTTCAAAGGGAGTCCCAGGCACGAATGGTGGAAGCTGTGCCCGAGGGCGCCACCCTGGTGTGCATGGTAGAGCTCCAGCTCGCAGGAAGGGGAATGTGCTGGGGTCCAGGGCAGCGATTTCTGGTAAACGTGTGCATGTCAGCCGTACACATCCCAGCCTGCCCTGTTCATGCACAAGAACCTGGTCACATGACCATACCACCTTCAAGGGAGCCTGGGAGCCCAGTTTCTAGTTGGGCAGCCAGTAGTGGAAGGAGCGAGATGGATTTCATTGACCACAGCAGGCTCGTCTGAAAGGATGGGTAGGTGTTTATTAGGCAGATACACTGGGGACAGTCCCTATGTGCCAGGAGGTCATGGTCTAGTGGGAGACAGGCCCATCAACAAGTAGTACCCAACAGTGTGAGGGGGCATCGGTGCCCGCAGGCCTGAAAGCACCAGTGTATTTATTTGGAAGATTTGGCTGAGATCCTGGGGCACTCTTTTCTGAGACACCGAGGGGAGGCAGACAGGAGCTGAGGCCTGGAGGGTCCATGGCTTCTCAGGCATTCGGTCACCGAGTCTTCAGGGCACCTCATGGCATTTCTGCTCCCAGCTCATTTGACGCTGCCCTCTGTTTCTGTTAGGACAGCTCTCTGTGTGTCCCCAGGGATTTCCTGCTCTTGTTTTAGGGTGCGAAGTCCCCTTTTAGAATGACCACTGCTCCAGCTGTGGCACTTCATGGCTCACCCTGTCCTATTGCAGGGAAAGGGGGTGGAAATAGCATTTGTGACACAATCAGTGTGCGCCACCCACCGGTCCTGGGCTAGGCTCGGTCGTGTCTGCTTATCCCATCCCATCATAACCCTGTGAGGCTCACCCAGGCCCCCAGCCCACTTTGCGGGTGTGGGCGCTGAGGCGCAGAGGTTAAGTGATTCGGCTGAGGTTGCTCAGTCCCTGCCAAAGACTAATTCAAGGCTGCGCCAGCCAGACCCCTTCTGTCATGCTGTGCTGTCCACAGGTGTCTTACATGCCCCTTGGCTTACAGGAACCCACAGGGATGTCATTACACCCAGTTGACACACAAAGTTACTGAGATTGAGAAAGAGATTGTCACAGGACCAAGGGTACACAGCTAGTAGGGTGACAGGCCTTGATTCAAACCCAGGTCTGACCCCCATCCTGAGCTCTTTTTACCAGGTCACCACGACCTGGGTTTACAAATGCTTGTCTAGGCCGGTGGTCGGTCGGTACTCACCCAGGTGAGCATCTTGTCGTCATCATGTTAGTCTTACAGATGAGAAGTGGGAGGCTCAGGGAAGTGTGGCCACCTGCCCCGGGTCACGCAGCCGACAAGGCAGCAGCAATGCTGTTTGCACCAAGCCTTCTCCCTCTCCCTCCTCAGTGTGCCTTCCACTGCCCTGCAGGCCCCGTGCCCGCCGGACTGGCTGTGACCCCGCCGTCCCCTCTGTGTGCTGGAGCACGCCCAGCACGCGGGTGGTATCGTGGACTCACTGAGTATTTATTGTGCTCTTACTCACTGCTAAGCTACCACAGGGGATTCGACAGGGAATGAAACAAAGTCCCGGGAACCTTTAACCATTTTAATGGTCCGCTTGTGTGATCCTCAGGGGACTTACACTCTAGCAGGGAAGATGGAAGGCAAACCGATGGACACACAGAAACACACAGACTGAGAGCATGAAAACTAACTTCCGTGGGCTAGAGAGTGAATGAAGGGGTGGGAAAGAAGGTGCGGGCTCTGCTCAGATCAAGTAGCCGAGGAAAGCTCTCTGAGGAGGCCACACCGAGCACAGAGCTGGTGTCGAGAGAGAGGAGCCAGGCCGGCAGGACGGGCTGCGAGAAGGCGCCTGTGGCGCTGCGGACAGACGCCTGCTGGCTCCACCATGTAGACCCGGGTCTTGAGGGGGCAGGCGATCTGTACTTCTCCCCCTCAGCATAAGAAGCTGGGCCCCCGAGGCGACGTCGACATCGACATGGAGGACAAGAAAGATGAGCACAAGCAGCAGGGCGAGCTGTACATGTGGGACTCCATCGACCAGGTGAGCCCCTCGCACCCACCCCTTCCCAGGCCTCGAGCGTCTCCAAGGCCTGCTGGACGGCTCGGGGAATGCGCCTGCCTTCCTCCCATTTTGACCCAAGTGAATTATCCTTATAACGAAGCTTTGTTTTTCTTTTACGTTTTTAATGTTTTGCTTTGAAATAATTTTGTATTCAGTGTAACATACTGTATGCTTACACCCACACCTGCACACACACA
>PVKM010042035.1:0-12943 GCA_004027735.1 Carollia perspicillata | reverse complement strand
TCAAGTGTCTCTTCAGGGAGCAACAAGATGATTCCCACTTGAGCTAGAAGTTCCTGGCCTAACAGGAATAGGGCACTGAGGAACAATCAAAAAGGAGTGTTTGAATATTTGACTCTCAACTTGGCCAGTGATAGGGAATGTATAGAAATGAGCCTTAAGGTTTCCTTTGACCCCCATTACCTTACCTGATTTGGAGAAAAGAAGTTCAGAGTAAGAGTTAAGGTTAGAGTAAGTGGCCCCGGTATCAACAAGAAAGTTGTTTTTCTTACCTGCCACATCCAAAGTTACCTGGGGCTCCTCGGTAGAGATGGGACTATGAGTATTCCCTGGGGCTGACCTGTTCCATGGGCACCCACAGTCCTCAAGAGTAGCCATGACCTTCGGTGATGACCGCTTTCCACTCTGGGGACAATCCAGTGCCAAGGATAGAACTGATGTTCTTGAATAGAGGACAGGGTCCTGGAGGTAGTTGAGTGCAGTTCTTTGCCCAGTGTCTGGGGTGCTTGCACTTTTAACAGATCTGATCTTTTTGCCCCTGATTCTTTTGAGGCCTCCCTGAGTTCTCCTGATGGGGCTGGTTTCCAACAACAGCACTATTAATGGGTAGTGAAAGGAGCTCAGCTTGCTTCTCCCTTTCCTTCTTTCCCTGTTTTCTTTCCTCCAAATCTCTATTGTTAAAGACTGAAAAGGCCATATCCATGAGCTGGTCTAGGGGGGGTCTATGGGCCCATTTGTAATTTCTGAAGCTTCCTGTGAATATCAGGGGCAGACTGACTTATAAAATGCTAAGATTCATGTCCTGTCAAGATTTGACACTCCAGGGAGGATGGATCCAAATTCATATACTTTTGGAAGGTTTCTACTAGTCTGTTTCTGAAGAGAGCTGGGTTCTCTTCCTTCCCAGGGTGATTTCCTTAATCTTTTAATAATTTATAGGTTTCTTCATGCAGTTTCTCATTCCCACCAGTAGGCAGTCTATCATTGCATCCCTATTCTGGATTCCTTCCTGAGTATTGTATCCCCAGTCGGGATCCTGGTCTGGGATAGCTTGGGCAATGGGCTGGATAGTGCCAGGGTTCTGGGTTGCAGCTGATTTGCATGTTTACAGGCTCCTCCCAGATTCGCTGTTTCTCATCTGGAGAGCAGAAGGTGGTCAGAATTATGTACAAATCCCTCCGTGACATACTAAAGGCTAAAGTAAGAGTTGGGAAATTACTAGTGAAATGTGAAGGGTCCTCTTAAAAAGTCCCTAGCCTGTCTTTACATTGTTGTAAATCAGTTATAGAGAAGGGCACTTGTACCCTTATTTAGTGCCTTTGGCACCTGCTACCTCCCTCAAGAGTAGAAGTGTAGAAGTGGTAGGGAGATAAGAAGTGCCACTCCTTGCCGCGGTCTGGCCGCGGCGGGTCAAGGGGTCCCTCAAGGTGAAGGCAGGAGTCGGCGCGGAAATCAGGCAACTACACAGCTCAAGGCAGGTGAAGCTCTGAAGACGTTTATTAATTTTGTAAGCAAGCTTTTATATTTTCTAAATTGGCAAAGCTTCTGACTTGGTGATTACAGTTGATCATAGAAACAGAAAATCCACAACCCAGATATAAATTTCATTAATCTAACAACCCTTTTGAAAATACAAATATTATCATGGAAACGAACATATTGGCCTTAGAGGTGATAAACAACTTAATTATATAAGTAAGGTTCAACAATGACCACACTCTGAGTTAACCCTCCTTATAACAATGATTCAATTTTTCTTCATGAGTATAGCAAGTTCTTTTTCCACATGGTTAGTCCGCTCCAAACAACATCTTTTGTAGCCTGTGATTAATTGTCTAAGGATATGGTACAGGAGTAGAGGGTATGTCAAATAATTCTGCTTGTAGTAATTAATCTAGGATGCTTTTGATTGGAACGGTTAGGGGAAGTTTCTTACTTAGATTTATTAGTTATTGAAACATTCTGGGTAAGCACTAGTGGGCAAAGGGGAACTCAGCATTACTCAGAACAAAAAACAAAAACTGTTCCTAGGGTTACAGAACATAGAAATGGCCATACACCGGAGGGAGGTTCAAGAGCACGATCCCTTATTCATGCTTGGTCTCAGAGGAGCCTAATTCCAAATTCTGGGGGCCAAACAAAAGATCTGTTCACAATACTAGAATCACTGTTATGAAATTGAGAATTATCAGAACAGAAAGAGTTATGATTCCGAGAGTTAAAACAATGATCAAAAATAGTGTGGGGCACTTCATGCCACGTCCACCAGACCGAAGCTGCTTCCTTGAAGACTTACACCTTCCCATCTGACCTTGCCTGTCATGAAGGGAGGCTGGCCATGGATGTGGCAACTCCTAGCATGTCCTGCTGGCCTGAGTTTTTTCCCCTGCTTTCAGTTCTCTGTAGCATAAGGTGGTGGAGAGATTGATCCCTCTAAGGTAGGAGCAGAGACTCTGGAACCCTGAGGTCCCCTTAATCTCCCTTGAGACAGGTGGGGAACTAAGGAGGGTATCTTCTAATTGATCAGCACTTTGCCTGTAGATTCTGTCATGGTGGGGCCGGAGCAAAAAGAGGGATCTCAGTACAGAGCCATAAATGCCCGCACCTAAGGGATTTTGTACCATTTGCCTTCCCTCCAGCAGAGCAGATCTAACTGTAGGATAGTGTTATAATTCCTGCTCCCATTTTCAGGCCATTTTTAAATTTACATTGGGGCCAAACAGCATTACTAAAGAAAACTAATCTCTTCCTTTTTAAAATTTTAGTGTCAAATTTATCCCAGTTGCTAAGAATGCAACCCAATGGCAATTTGGAAGAGATGGGAGGTGTGGTTCTCATCTTAACTGAGGTGATTCTAAAGAGAAGGAAAAAAAACTCAAAGATACTCATTTGCAGTCTAGAGGTGTCCCTCTTTTCTTGCCCCAGGAGCTTTCCTAGTGGGCCACAGGGCATCCCCCTGGGACCCACTGACCTACCAGATATCTCTGGCTAAAGAAATCCTAGTGAGTGTCAGCCGACAGAAATAAGAGGATCGCCACAGTCTAGTTTTGTTTTTTTTTCTATGTTTAATTCAAAGGTTTTGAGTTCCCTGGACACCATTTGCATAATTTATGGTCCTACTTAGTGTCCAGGCTGCAAAGAACTGTTGGGAAGGAACAACTCCAGCATTCTTGAGCAGTTGCCTATAATCCTACAACCCTAGACCCACTGCTCTACCTGGTGGCCTGAGTACGTTTCCATCTCTGTGTTCTCCATCTATGTAGACTCTCATTTCCTGTAAGCCTTCAGGTTTGGGGCAAAGGAAGTGTCTTACTAGCAAAATACTTTCTGGCCCCATAAACTACCAAGAGGGGAACCAAGATAATCTTATTATAAAATGACCCTTTTCCAAATCACAAAGAAGAACTTCAGGTATTCTAATTTTCCAGAGCTTTAAGAAATTGTACCTGAGTTTGAATTTTCCCCCAAAGGGACCTCAAGAGGTGTCTAAAGGCCTCCCCACTTCATACTGGAGGTGGATCTGATAGAGGGATGACAGGCAAGAGGGGAAATTAAAATACCCCTATAGGGGCAAGTAAACCACCTTAGAATCCCAAATTCAACTAACTGGGTAAGAGTGGCTCCACAAGGCCATTCTAGTAACAAATGACCAGCAGGAGCCTGTGAAGGGGTTCTGGGAGATGTTGCTGCTTACAATGATAGTACATACATGCCGAAGATGGGAGTGGCTCATTCCTGCAACTGTACTTAGCAGTGGGACTATTAGTGACCCTGAGATAGATATTCTGGGTACAAAGACAGCAGGAACCCTTCCTACACAAAAGGCAAGTGGGGTACCAGCGCAGGTATAAAGGCCAAAAGTCAACTGGGGAGGACAATCGTAAAAGACTATCTGTGGGCCTGATGAGGAGACTGCAAAAGGAAGTTATAGCTCAGGCGAGGTGGTGACTGATATCCTCAATAGAAGGTCAAACTATGCCTATGAGGGAGCGGCCGTGAGGAGGGGCAGTGTCTTGTAGTTTTCACAGTGTGCCTGACCAATGTGTGGACATTTTCTTGCACCTGGCGGGTCCTACGGCTAACCCTGTTCCATGCCTAGGTTATCCTATCATGGATGTCTTCAAGCGTGGGTGCCCTGGTGGCTTTTAACTGCCGACACATGCCCTCAATTTAGTGGCCGACCTTCCATCAGGGAAAATCAGGCTCACTGAAACAGAATAGACGGCAATGGAAAGGGGGCTTACCACTTCGGTGTCTTCTAGTTGGCTTGCCAAAAACTGTCACAGGCGGGTACAGGTAACCAGGTCCTTGGTGATTGTGGACAAAGAATTGAACTGAACACACAGAGTTTATAGCAGAAGGAGAGAGAGCTGACCTATTAAGTGATAGTACACTCCACAGAACATGGGAGCAGGCCAACTCTGAGCAGAGATTGACCTCAGGGGCTGGGGGGATTCTACTCTTACAGAGTGGATATTTCCTGGCTAGTTTTGGTGGAATTTTATTGCACATGTAGAAGTAGTTGTATTATTTTAAAGCTACTGCACATGTGGTCTCCCATGATTTTCCTTGGTTGGCCACGAGAGAAGTGGGTCTCACAATGTTAATTTATTATAATGTTATTATAATGAAGCAGGGGTCATGTAGCATTTTCTGCGCAGGTGCATTTGTGATTCATCAGGATTCGGTACTTTTCCAGAAAGTGGGAACAACCAGTCTTAGAACAGGGTCTCTGTCCTGTATCAATGTCCTTTCTCTTAGCCCTGGGGTACCTCCAGAGTTTCCTCCTTCCTGACTATCTCCTGCCTCATAGTTATTTTAAATCTATTTTGGATGTCTGGTACAGTTCACCAGAGGAGCTATCTGGTGTGGGACTTTTATTTGTTTTAAGAAGTTTTTGATTGCTATTTCAATTTCCTCCTAGTGATAAGTGTATTCATGCTTTCCAATTCTTCATGGTTTAGTCTAGAAAAGTTGTATTTTTCTAAGAATTTGTCCATATCTTCTAGGTTATTGAATTTGGTGGCATATAGTCTTTCCCAGTATTCTTGTGTAATCATTTATATTTCTTTGGTGTCCATTTTAACTTCTCATCTTTCATTTTTTATTTTACTTATTTGAGCATTTTCTCTTTTTTCCTTAGAGAGGTTATCCAGAGGCTTGTCAATTTTGTTTATTTTCCCAAAGAGTCAGCTGTTTGTTTTATTAATTTTTTCTATTGTCTTTTTGCTTTATATTTTATTTCTGCTCTGATTTTTATTTTTTCTTTCTTTTTACTGACTTTAGGCTTAATTTGTTCTTATTTTTTAGTTATTTAAGGTTTAATATTAGATTGTTTATATGAGATTTTTATTGTTTATTGAGGTAAGCATGTAATGTTATAAACTTCCCTTTTAGTACCACTTCTGCTGTGTCCCCTAAATTTTGCTATGTTGTATTTTCATTTTCATTTGTCTCTATGTATCTTTTTAATTTTAATATATTTTATTGATTATGCTATTACAGTTGTCCCATTTTCCCCTCTTCACTCCCCTCCACCCTGCACACCCTCTCCCACCCACATTTCCCCCTCCCCCTTTAGTTCATGTCCATGGGAACACAACCACTTAATGACTGGTTGACAAGAAGTCCTACAACTAAAGATACAAAGAAGAAGCCACATGGAGACTAGTAGAAGGGGCAGAGAATGGAATAGGCAGGTCCCATTCCCATGATGTGGTAATTAAGAACTGAGAGGGGCTGTGGCTGGTGTGGCTCAGTTGGTTGGAGCATCATTCCATGGGCTGAAGTGTTGTAGGTTTGATTCCAGGTCAGGGCACATGCCTAGACTGTGGCTTCAGTCCCTAGTTCAGGCACCTGTGGGAGGCAGCTGATTGATGTTTCTCTCTTGCATTGATGTTTTTCTCCTCCTCTCTCTCCTTCCTCCTTGCTCTCTAAAAACAATGAGAAAATGTCCTCAAGTGAGGCTAAAAAAAAAATTGGGATGGCTATCTCTGCAGATAAGGTCCCCCTGAGGAAAGAGGAGTCCCAGTCCTACAGTGAGCTTCTCAGATTAGGGCATTAGTGCTGGGGAGATAAGACTCCATAACATCAGGCTGTGAAAACCAATGGAGATTGAATCCAGGTAGGATGGAAGCTGCTGGAGACCCAGGCACTGCAGGTCTTAGAGGGTTCATGCACAGACTCACTCACAAATCACTCACTCTAAACTCCAGTGTAGAGGAGGCAGCTCAAAAATCACCAGGGACCTGGAGGAAGAAACTAAATTGACTAGTTTCAGGGCAAGAGCTGGAGGGACATGGGTTGGGACAGTTCTCTTCTAAGATGGAGGAGCTAGAAGGCACCATTTGCTGAGCCCTCCCCTTACCCAGTGTATCAGCACAGGGGTGCCAAATCTGAGCTCTCCATTAATGTGGCTTATATTGTTTGGCCAGCACCTGTGATTCCTTGAGACCGTGGTCCACCCAATTTACATGTCTGGCATGAGCTGCTCTCAGTGACTTTTCCACATAAGTGGCCTTTCTCAGCTTATGCCGTGGACTTTCCTAAAATCTTTCAAAGTCCACAAACCCTAAACAAGCAATGCTGGCCTCTTTATTCCCTGTCAACCTCTTGCCAGATTACCCCAAACCCTGGACAAACAGTGATGGGTATCAACTGACATTGTACTTCTCATCAGGTAACCCCAAGCCTAGCATAAGCAGTGGCCAGTCTTGGCCTGGAACCAATTAAGTGGTAACAAACCTGGCACAAATGGCAGCTAGCCTCAGCTCACACGGTGATGTACTAAGACCAACACTAGTAGTAGCCAGATTTGATTTGCAAAATAGTCTCTCTCAAGCGCCTCCAAGCCCAGTACAAATGGCAACAAACTGTAGGCACTTCATAGCTCCTACCAGATGACCTCAAGGCAAGCATAAACAGTTGTTAAACTTGATTTTCACAAAAACCCCTCCTAAGAACCTACAGAACAAGCACATCCAGTGGTTGGCTTCAGGCTACACCAGAGCACCACCCACAAGCTCTACAAATGACACACCCAAGGGATAGACTTGGCTGATACTAGAGCTCCACAAAAGTAATTTCTGCTCCAGGAGGCCAGCCTCCACACAGCAGCTCATCTGTGTAGTGATTGCCATCCCTTACAGCCAATCAGCCTGAGGGTCAATCTCACTCACTGACATGCTAACCACAATTAAGGCTCAACTACAACAGGAGGGCACAGAAAACTCACATAAGGGACAACACTGGAGCACCTGGTTCAGTTGACCAGAGAGACTGTCACTGGGCTTCACAGAATGCACCAGAAAGCATTTCTGCCTAACACATAGAAATAAACACAGGGAGGCTGACAAAATGAGGAGACAAAGAAACATTCCAAGTGAAAGAACAGAACAAAACTCCACAAAAGAACTAAACAAAATGGGACAAGCAATCTATGAGATGCAGAATTAAAAAACAGTGGTTTTAAGGATACTTAAGGAATTTCAGAGAAGAATAGATCAACTCAGAACTTCAACAAAATGATAGCAAGCATTAAAGATTCATAGAAACAAAAAAGAAACAAATGAAAAGAATGATAAATGAAGACTACATTAGGAGCTTCTGGTCAAGATGGTGGCGTAGGCAGACATGGCTCACCTCTTCGCACAACCACAAAAAAATTATAACTAAAATGTAGAACAGCCATTAACTCAAGACTGACAGAAATCAAGTTGAATGGGAGTCTGATAATTATGGAATTAAAGAAACCACATCCATCCAGACTGGTAGGAGGGGCAGAGATGCAGCATGGGCTGGTCCCATATCCATATATGGTAGGTACAGATGGGAAGGATATCTTGGGAGTGAAGAATCCCAGTCCCATACCAGGCACCCCAGCCCAGGGTCATAGTGACAGAAAGGTAAGTCCCCACAATTTCTGGCTGCAAACACCAGTGGGAATTGAGTTGGTGGAGGAAACTTTTGGAGCCCCAAGCAGTTCCACTTAAAGAACCCACACACAGACGCCACTACTCAGACTTACTCCCTCTAGGCTCCAGCACCAAGGAGGCAGCGTGAGGGGCACCACTGCTGTTCAGGGGGAGGCTGAGGTATCTGGCATCAAGGCAAACAGAGGCTATTGTCCTTTTTCTGGGCCCTCACCTGACAGCCAGCAGACTGGTGCCATATCTAAGATTCCATCAACCTGGATAATGTTGACCCACCATGGTGGTGGTCAGAGATGCTGCCCCACCCAATTTATGGGCCTACCCAAGCTGGTTTTCTATATGGATGGCTGGTCTTGGTTCATGCTTCATGATTTCTTAAATCCTCTCAAAAGTAGCAGCTTGTCTCAGTGAGCCCTAGGACTAGGACTAGCAACCTAGATTCCCAGCTTGGCTTCATCTGGAAATCTCCAAGACCAGCACAAGTAGCAACCACCTCAGATTGCTTTATAACTCAGGCAGGGTGGCTCTGGGCAAACACAGGTGGGGGATGACCTTGGCCTGCATCACCCAGGAAACCCCAGGGCCAGTGCACCCAGTGGACAGCTACAGACCATGTCAGAGCACCATCTCCCTGCCCCTGCACAGATGATCCTCCACAGAGGGTGGAAGTTGGTGGTCAGTGGTCACAGCCAATCCTTGCAGCTGACTGGCCTGGGTAAACCCCTTCCGTTCACCTGCAAACAACAACCAAGACTCAACTACAAGAGGAGGGGGTAGTCAGCCCACACAAAGCATGCGCCTTGAGTACTCAATTTGGGTGATAGGAAAGGCTGTGCCACTGGACCCTACAGGACACCTACTACATTAAGCCACACTACCAAGACTAGTCAAAGCAGTTCTACCTAATACATAAAAACAAACAAACAAACAAACAAACAAGGAAGCTGCCAAAATGAGAAGACAAAGAAACATGGCCCAAATGAAAGGACAGATAAAAACTCCAGAGAAAGAGTTCCTGCCAAGATGGAGGAGTAGCTAGAAATGCTTAGCTTCCTTGCACAACCAAAAGAAGGATAACAACCAATTAAAAAAAAACAAACGCAGAACTGACAGAATACCAAACTACATGAAACTCTGACAACCAAGGAGACAAAGAAACATTTATCCAGAGTGGTAGAGAGGACCCACAGAAATGCCATGAATGCCAGGGGTGAGGCAGGAGCTGGCAGACAGGGTGTTCTTACATTCATGTAGGATAAACTGAGAGGAACAACTGGGGAGTGAGACAGACTGTGAAACCCAGGGTTCCAGCATGGGAAAAGAAGGCCTTGAAACCTCTGACTGTAAAACCTGTGGGAGTTTTGAAGGCAGGAGAAACTGCCAGTCTCACAGGAGAGTCCATTGGAGAAGCCCATGGGGTCCTAGGATATACACATACCCACCAATCTGGGAATCAGCAACTGAAAGGGCACAGTCCACTTGTGGGAAGTGAGGGAAATGACAGGAAATAGGGTGAGAGCCAAGCAAGCAGCATTGTTCCCTTTCTGACCCCTTTCCCACAGATAGTGCCACAATGCAACAGAGAGGGTTGCCACACCCTGGTGAATACCTAAGGCTCCACCCCTTAGAATGTAACAGGTGTGTTGAGGTAAAGAAATATGGCCCAAATGAAAGAACAGTTCAAAACTCCAGGAAAAGAACTAAACAATGAAGCAATAGCCAACCTATCAGATTCAGAGTTCAAAACTGGTAATCAGGATGCTCATAGAAATGATGGAGTTTTGTCACAAAATGAAGGAAGAAATAAAGTCTGTACAAAGTGAAATAAAGCAAAGTACACAAGGAACCACCAGTGAAAAGAAAGAAACCAAGACTCAAACCAATGATTTGGAACAAAAGGAAGAAATAAACATCCCCTCACCTCTTACCCATTCGCTCACATGTCCCTCCCATCTCTTAATCTTTAACCTTTGGCATTTTAATTATGATGTGTAAATTTGGGGTGGGTTTCTTTGAGTCCATCTTGTTTGGGACTCTCTGTGCTTCCTGTACTTGCTTGTCTATTTCCTTCACCAAGTTAGGGAAGTTTTCTTTCCTTATTTTTAAAAACAGATTTCCAATATCTTGCTCTTTCTCTTCTCCTTCTGGCACTCCTAGGAAGAAAATGTTGGATTGCTTAAAGTTGGCCCACAGGCTGCTTATAGTAGCCTCATTTTTTTTGGATTCTCTTTTACTCTTGTTGTTCTGATTAGTTGTTTTTTGCTTCTTTATGTTCAAAATGATTTATTTGATTCTTGCCTCCATCACTCTACTGTTGTTCCCCTATAAATTTTCCATTTCACTTTATTGTTTGTTTCTGAGTGGATCTTTTTTATGCTGCTGAGGTCCTCACAAAGTTCCTTGAGTATTCTTATAACCACTATTTTGAATTCTGCATTTGATAGATCTCTTATCTCCATTTTGTTTAGCTTCTGCTCTGGAGTTTTTTAAACTATATTTTATTGATTATGCTCTTAAAGTTGTCCCATTATTTTTCTCTCCTTGCCCTGCTCTGCCCTGCAACCCCTCACACTCCAGTATTCCCCACTCTCTTAGTTCATGTCCATGGGTTGTACATATAAGTTCTTTGGTTTCTCCACTTCCTCTACTGTTTTTAACCTGCCCCTCTCTGTTTGATGCCTACCAATTATGCTACTTATTCCCTGTACATTTTCCCTCCATTCTCCCCTCCACCTCCCCACTGATAATCCTCCATGTGATCCCATTTCTGTGATTCTGCTCCCGTTCTAGTTGTTTGCTTTGTTTTTGTTTGTGTTTTAGGTTCAGTTGTTGATAGTTGTGAATTTGTTGTCATTTTACTGTTCATGTTTTTGATCATCTTATTTTTCTTAGATAAGTCCCTTTAATATTTCATATAATAAGGTCTTGGTGATGATGAACTCCTTTAACTTGACCTTATCTGCGAAGCACTTTATCTTCCCTCCCACTGTAAATGATAGCTTTACTGGATAGAGCAATCTTGAATGTAGATCCTTGCCTTTCATGACTTTGAATATTTCTTTCCAGCCCTTTCTTGCCTGTAAAGTTTCTTTGGAGAAATCACCTGATAGTCTTATGGAACTCCTTTGTAGATAACTCTCTCCTTTCCTCTTGCTGATTTCAAGGTTCTCTCCTTATATTTAATCTTAAGTAAATTAATTATGATGTACCTTGGTGTGTTTCTTCTTGGATCCAATTCCTTTAGGACTCTCTGAGCTTCCTGGACTTCCTGGAAGTCTACTTCCTTTGCCAGATTGGGGGAGTTCTTCCACATTATGTGTTCAAATAAGTTTTCAATTTCTTGCCCCTCCTCTTCTCCTTCTGTCACCCCTATGATTCATATGTGGGAGCATTTAAAGTTGTCCCAAAAGTTCTTCAGCCTCTCCTCATTTTTTTGAATTCTTGTATCTTCATTCTGTTCTGGATGGGGATTAAGAAGTAAAAACAGGTAGGATAGCCATGGAAATGTAAAGTACAGTATAGGAAAGAGAGTATCCAAAGAACTTGCACACATGGCTCATAGACATGAACACGGGTGGGGGTACTGCCTAAGGGAGTGGGGGGTGCTGAGTGGAGGGGACAACTGTAATAGCATAATCAATAAGATATAATTTTAAAAAAGAGTACATTAGAAAGAATCAACAGCAGATTAGATGGAGCACAGGATTGAATAAATAGTCTGAAAACAGGAGTAGATCAAAACTTTTTTAAACCTATATAGTGCATCTATAAAACCCCCCTACAACTAACACTATACTTAATGTCAAAAGACTAAACACTTTCCCAGATTAGGTACAAGGGAAGTATGCCCATTTTCACTACTTTTATTTGACAGTGTACTGGAGGCTCTAGCCAGTGCAATAAGGTAAGAAAGAAACTAAAAGTCATACAGATTGGAAAGAAAAAAAAACTATCTTTATATGTAGTTGAATTGATTTTTTATGTAAAAATATCTCATGGGATATACAGAAAAATCCCCTGGGACTAATGACTGAGTTTAGCATCGTTTCAGCATAGAACATCAACATATAATAATTAATTACATTCTTACAAACTAGTAGAAATTGAGAATGGAAACAAAAATACTGTTTTTTAAACATATTTTATTGGTTATGCTATTACAGTTGTCCCATTTTCCCCCTTTATTTCCCTCCACCCTGCACACCCCTTCCCATCCACATTCCCCCCCCTTTAGTTCATGTCCATGGGTCATACATATAAGTTCTTTGGCTTCTACTTTTCCTATACTATTCTTAACTTCCCCTGTCTACTTTCTATCTATCTGTCTACTTTCTATCTATGACTTATATTACTTATTCCCTGTACTTTTTCCCCCTCTCTCCTCCTCCCATTCCCCTCTTGATAACTCTCCATGTGATCTCCATTTCTGTGGTTCTGTTCCTGTTCTAGTTATTCACTTAATTTGCTTTCGGTTTTGGTTTAGGTGTGGTTGCTAATAATTGTGAGTTTGCTGTCATTTTATTGTTCATATTTTTATGTTCTTTTTCTTAGACAAATCCCTTTAACATTTCATATAAGAAGGGCTTGGTGATGATGAACTCCTTTAACTTGACCTTATCTGAAAAACACTTTATCTGCCTTTCCATTCTAAATGAAAGCTTTGCTGGATAGAGCCATCTTGGATGTAGGTCCTTGCCTTTCATGACTTGGAATATTTCTTTCCAGCCCCTTCTTGCCTGCAAGGTCTCTTTTGAGAAATCAGCTGACAGTGTTATGGGCTCTCCTTTGTAGATAATTGTCTCCTTTTCTCTTGCTGCTTCTAAGATTCCCTCCTTCATTTTTATCTTGGCTAATGTAATTATGATGTGCCTTGGTGTGTTCCTCCTTTGGCCCACCTTCTTTGGGACTCTCTGAGCTTCCAGGACTTCCTGGAAGTCTATTTCCATTGACAGATTGGGGAAGTTCTCCTTCATTATTTGTTCAAATAAATTTTCAATTTCTTGTTCTTCCACTTC
>PVKM010042034.1:0-12938 GCA_004027735.1 Carollia perspicillata | reverse complement strand
TATTTGGTGTCTGTCAGAAATGAAATCTGTACCACTAAAGGGAAGAATATTATATAGTGCAAAACACTCGGAACAAGGAGTCATAATTTGGCTTTATTTTGTTTGTCCACCCTTCCATCTTTTGTTGAACATCCTTTTCCTGAGCTTTAGATCTAAATGCCTGGCCCAGCCCTGGCTGGTGTGGCTCAGTGATTGAGCGCTGGCCTGTGAACCAAATGGTCACTGGTTTGATTCCTAGTCAGGGCACATGCCTGGTTTGTGGGCCAGGTCCCCAGTAGGGGGCGTGGAAGAGGCAACCACACATTGATGTTTCTCTTCCTCTCTTTCTCCTTTCTTCCCCTCTCTAAAAAAAATAAATAAATACAATCTTTAAAAAAAAAAAGCCTGGTCCAGATGAACCATTGGTACAATAAAAATGCGTTAGATGTGTTCCCTGTGTTTCAGAAGCTGACATTCTAGTAAGAGGCATATTAACCCATCCCTACCCCTGGCGTGGGTAAGGATTGTCACAGAGACCAGAGTAATGTCCTGTGGGATACATAGTTCTAGATTGGGTTTTGCCACTTGAGAGCTAGGTGACTTGGTCAAATCACTTACCTTTCTGAATTTGCTCACTTGATTTTAAAGTCGTGGTAGCGAGCCTTGTTTTTTCCCATGTGACAGAGTTATTGAGAGCATAACATGGGATAATGAATGTGTTAGTGTATTTAAATACCTTTGTAAGGGCAAAAATCTTTTTTTTTAAGATTTTATTTATTTATTTCTAGAGAGGGGAAGGAAGGGAGGAAGGGAGGGAGCGAAACATTGATGTGTGAGAGATACATCGATGGGTTGCCTCTTGCTTACCCCACACTGGGGACCTGGCCCGCAACCCAGGCATGTGCCTTGACTTGGAATCAAACCAATGACCTTTTGGATCACAGGCCAGTACTCAATCTACTGAGCCACCCAGCCAGGCAGAGACAAAAATCTTTATATTTGTCTAGTACCTCTAACTTGATTAACTCCTGATTCATATCATCATGCAATTTTTATATAATTACAATTAATCTTTTGCCATTTTGTATTCTATTTTACATTACTATTTAAAAATACTTTTTAGCCCTGAACAATATGGCTCAGTTGGCTGGGCATCATTCTGCAAAGCAAAAGGTTGCTGGTTTGTTTCCTGGTCAGGGTGCATGGCTGGGTTGCAGGTTTGGTCCCTGGTCAGGTGCATATGAAAGGCAACTGAGTGATGTTTCTCTCCTTTCGATGTTTCACTCCCTCTCTTTCTCCCCCCTTCCCTTCTCTCTAAAAATAAATAAATAAAATCTTTAAAAAAAACTAAAAAATACTTCTTATGTATACTTACATGATGTATATCCTGTCAACTGGCCTGTTCCGTTATACCACTAGCAAGGCACCCTTCTCCCACTGTGGCATCTCTCTGGCAAAAATCCCAGACCGCGAGTTCAGCTGCCCCCGTTGGAGTTACAGAGTGCTGGCAGGACAGTCACACCCTGTATATCCAGATGCTTTGCTCTGGGTATTGTCCTGGCAGTCATGCTGTCTGTCCATTATGGCTTATTTTGCCTTTCACCACTCTGGCTAGTTCAGCCATCCTCTGCTCTCCAAGTCTTTCACGTTGCCCTTCCGAACCCTACTGTCTAATCACTAATTTGGTGACCTTGCCTTTAATGAGAGTCTGTCAACGTGCTGAAACTGAGGTTGGTAAGTTTTGCTGATTTCTATGTCATCCCTTCTCCAGATTGTCACAGAGTGATCTTTTAAAATTGATATCACATTATTCTGTTGTTTTTCACTGTCCGTCAGACCAAGCTGCCCAGTCTTGTTCATTTGGCCCCTGCCTGTATTTCTAGCCTCATGTACCAGTTCTCCAGTTTACATTCTACCCCTCTAGCCGTTCCGAACTTGGATTTCCTTTTGTATCCATGCTGTCTGTCATCTCCAGCCTCTTGCACGTGCTGGTTGGGACCTCTGCTTTCACCTGACGAATGCCTGCTCTTTCTTAAGTCTGAATGGTGCTTCCTTTTTTGGAGTCCTTTCTCATCGCTGCCATAGACCTGGTTGGGTGCTCTTGCTTTGTACCCTGGCAGCACACGATGCCTTTTCTGTCACGGCAGATGTCGGACTGTAGACTGGAGGCTCTGTGGGTGGTGGGGGCTGCACCTGATGTTCTCATCATTGAGTTTAACACATTGAGTTTAAAAATGCTTGTTGAATGAATGGATTATACACTGTATTTATTTGCTGTTTCACAAATTTATAATTGGGGTTAGGTTTTTTTCCCTCCTTATTAAAATAATGTGGATACAAGCGTTTCGAACAGATAAGATTATCTTCTGTTCATGTACTTGTTGGGTCATATTTGTTAAAATACAATCCCCGAGTGTAAGTTATGAACACTTTTATGACTCTTGTTACATAATGTCATTATATTTCAGAGAAATTATACCAGTTTGTAGTGTGCCACCTCTGTTTGAATGAATAAACTTTGTTTCCTTACCAGCCCACAAATACTGGTTTTATCTTTACTGGTTTTTATATTCTGTTTAGTGGGTATGGGGTTTTTATGCTGTAGTAGGCTATTTTATTAAAAACTTAACTTTCAAATTTGAAATAACTTTCAAATTATTTAGGCCCTCTACTTTTTACCTTTTCCCTAGTTTTTGATACCCTTCGGGAGCCGGAGCGGGGAATGGAGGAGGATTCTAAATTGTTCACTTTGTGCGTGCTTGACAGCCATGGAGAAAGGCTGTGGAAATCACCGCCTCATTTATCCCCCATTACGTAGATAATTGATCTTTCAGTAGTTAATTTCCCAGCAATCTCTCGTCTTCCCTAGATTGAGTTGCTGCTGCATCAGGACTTCCTTGAGGAGGCCCTGCAGGTGGCAGTAGCCGGGACCGAGCTGTTCAGAGACTCTGTGATGATGTGGCAGGCGAAACTGCAGGTGTTGGTCAAAGCCAAGAGCCCGGATGTAGCCATGCTTTTTGAAGAAGCCTTTGCGTGCCTGAAACCCCAGGTCCGTGAGTTGGGTCTTTTATGTTTCATTCTATTTGCGAAGCCTTTTAAGGCTTCAGCCAAAGCTTACTTGGAGTGTACTTGTCTGATGAGAGCTGACCCTAGAGTGCATTTGTGCTGATGATTTAAGGGTCAAGAGTGGAAGAATTTACTTCCATTTAATGGCCTATTTCTAGTTCTTTATTTGAAAATTGACTAAATTATGTAAAATTTTATATTCCATCTAGATATCTTACAAGTGAGAAATATTAGTAGAATATTCTCACTTGCTTTTCATAGCTGAACTTAAGCCTGATTTTTAAACACATATGTATTCCTGAACTTTAAAGTTAAAAAGACTAAACCTTAAAGCTTTGCAAGGAATCTTTTATATTAGTATGAAAAAAGTATTCCAGAAGTTAAAGTGGGAAAAAAACCTTAGTTATTTTGCTGCTAATTTGTCTGTGCCTTGGAGGCAGACATGAGTGAAGACCGGATAGTTCGCTTGGATAGCGCCGTGGGTCCTAAACAGCAGAGTCATTAGCAGGGTGGCTGTGGGTTGTTAATGGCTTAGTTAACTAACACATCATAAGTGCTGATAATAACTGTAGGCAGCATTGCCCAACATAAGGGAGCTAGAATTAACAGGATTTGGTCAGAAGGCTGTGTTCTGGCACATCGTTCCCTTTGGGCACTGAGGATTCTGTCAGACAGACCTCAGATGATCTGTATCTTATGCATTGATTCACCTTAGGAGGGACCTGTCTTTATAGTGACTAGTTTTCAGAGTGTAAGTGCTATGCGGTCATTTTCTAACTATTCTTATTGGGAGCAGGTTTGTCTGCCATTGTGGATCTCTTGGGCAGAGTGGAGTGAAGGTGCCAAAAGCCAAGAAGACACTGAAGCCATCTATAAGGTACAGGCGCGCTGTTCTGAGTCCTGTAGCGTGTGGGGATGAGCAGGCAGGGCTGCCAGCTTTAGGCCGACTTGGGCAGCAGCTGTCCCTAAAGCACGGTTAATTGGGCAGCCTTGGATGATTCTGGGAACATTTGTTCTGATATTTATAAGTTTCCTCACACAGCTTGTGTGTTTTTTCTTTTAAACTGTAGAAAGCTCTCTTAGCTGTTAAGGGTGCTGACTCCGTCGCTCTGAAGGATAAGTACCTGGATTGGGCTTACCGAAGTGGTGGCTACAAAAAGGCCAGAGCTGTGTTTAAAAGGTACCCACGTGTGTTCATAACTGTCACCAGTTTGTCCACTCTGTGCTCCGCTCCTCATACCCAGCTTATACGTGTCACCAGTGGTATCAGAGGAAGTAACCTAAGAGATTTTGTCAATAAATTTTCTTTTCTTTTTTGGAACAGTAAAAGCAGTTCATACCTACTGTGGAAATTTTTTTTAAAAGAGATAACTAATAATTCATTGTAATCCTATCATTGAGGAAAAACCATGTTGATAATATTATTTTAAAATTTGTCTTTCACATATGTCAGATTGTATTACAACCACATTTTCTTTATCAGTTCTGTTGGTGAACATTAAGACTGGCCTTTTCCTTATCAGTAATAATTTTTCATAAGCATCACTTATTGAAATAGCTGTATGATATGCGACTCTGTAGATGTGTCCTAACTTATTTGGCGCAGTAATACTGCTGTGATGAACATTTCTGCAAAAGCATTTATCCATATTGGAAATTATTTCCCTAGAATATATTCTTAGAAGTAGAATTATTGGTCTCCTGCAAAAGACCTTGAGATGTAGTCACAGAGGGAAAACTTAGGACTCTGAAAGTGAGAAAGAACAGGAAGAAAACTGCATAGGAAAGAGCTTGGGGGTGGTGAAGAATGCCGTTGGAGATTGAAAGCATTGAGAGTGACTGGTGGTCAAGGCCAGGCCTCGCACTGAATTGTGGGCAGGCCTTAGTTAAACCAGGTTTTGAGGAGGCACTGGCATAGGCATTTACGCTCACGGGTGGAAGAGGCTCTCTGTCACAGTGGAAGATAACAGTTGCCCCCTCCTTTTTTAGTTTACAGGAAAGCCGTCCATTTTCAGTTGATTTTTTCAGGAAAATGATCCAATTTGAAAAGGAGCAAGTAAGTGTTCTGTCTATGCATTTCTTGTCTGTGAAAAAGGATGGATGGTTACTAATTTATGGCAACATTTTGATGTTTAAAAAGCTCTCATTATAAGAGAATATAAATTTCTAATCCCTTTGTCTAGTTCCTTTTTTTACGGAGGTGGTTTAGGAGAGGTAATCAAGCAGAGAAGAGAAAGTGCCCCTCTGGAAAATAGAACACTTAGATGTCACCTCGTGTTGGAAGCCCTCCCTGCCTGGCTGGGTGAGGCACTGCCTCCTGCCTCCACAGCATCCTGCCTGTTTCTCTGGTTGGGTTGTGAGGTGAAGAGTAGGCGCTTAGTAACTGGTTTCTGTAACAGAACACGTAAGGGAGGAAAAATACATGAAATCCAGTTGTATCTGTAATCTCATCATACAAACACTTACCAGCCATGTTTGTTTTTACTTTTATTGTTTTCTTTTAATTTTTTGTTTACTTTTATACACACAGTTTTATACTGTTTTATTTCTGACTTCTGTGCTGTATATGGAGGTTCTGTTTTTTTCTCTTTTAACGTTTTTTGTACACAAATTTCTGTGTTGTCCCGTGGTTATTATTTTTAAAAAATTTTATTTATTTATTTATTGACTGAAGGGAAGGAAATGAGAAAGAGAGTGAGAGAAACATCAGTGTGTGGTTGCCTCTTGTGCACCCCCTATTGGAGACCTGGCCCGCAACCCAGGCATGTGCCCTGACTGGGAATTGAACCGGTGACCCTTTGCTTCACAGGCCCGCACTCAATCTACTGAGCTACACCAGCCAGGGCTCATTTTTTAATGGTTGTAGCCTTGTTCTTAAACCCATAATTTTCCTAATTGTTTCATTACAAATAGGTTGTTTCCAGATTTTTGATAATGAAAACAGTGTTGTTAGCATTTTGTTTACATGGTATTTTTTTTCTTTTGATTATTTTCTTAAGATAAATTTCTAGGCCTGTAGAAACCAGTTTTTTATGGTTGTTTATTGCCAGATAGTTCTCCAAAAGGATTATACTTATTTATAGTGATAATCACACCTTCTCCAAGTATTCAGTTTTGCTTTTTCTTATTTATTTTGGTATTTTGATTGGTATTTACTATTTTTACTTGCATTTTGAGGAGTTAGAGGTTGAACTGTTACTTTCATAGTTTTGGTCATTTTGCGGGTCAATTTTCTGTTCTTGTCCTTTAGCATAAGAGATAGTATAGAATAATAATTAATGTCTAGGCTTTGGATTGATAACGCAATAGGTATGTGCCTTGGGGAAGTCACTTAATGCTAGGCCTCGGCATCCCTGTCTATAAAGGAGGTCATAGTACTTTTCAGGGGTGCGAGGGTTATAAGGAAGGCGAAGGGGATACTGGACAGGAGGGGGTCTGCCCAATGCCGTGCTCATTATGAGAGCCCTTAAACAGAGTGTGATTCGGATCTTCATGCATGTGTAAGGCAGTGAGGTTAAGGGCTTCCTGTAAAATAGTACAGTCTCAGTGAAGGGAAATTGGGACGAGGAACTAGTCATTTGACCACACACAAGGATTTTTAAACTGAAGATGTTAATCTGCTTTGAAAATGAAAAAGAATACATTTAAATGGAAGTAGAGGTAAAGAATTAAGATTCGTTGATTGTGCAGACAGTGTCCGCTGTTTGGTTAGGTGTATAATTAATTGGCATTTTAATTTAATCCTTGCAGTTACTCTGAGATGTCATTATCCTTATTTTATGGGTGAGGAAACTTGTAAAAATTTGCTGAAGTTCTTATAACCAGTATTGATATCTACTTTGCCATGATATAAAAAGTCTTAAGGTAGACATAGCTAATACGTGCTAGAGCCCAGGTATTCAAAAGAGAGAAATCCCTAGTCATAGGAAGTAGGGCTGTCTCCATTTATTTATTTCAGTCCTACTCCTCCCTCAGGGCTTTCAGATATACTTTTCCATGAAACTCCCCATGTTTCTCCAACGGAGAACTAATTAGGCTCTTTATATGCTACCAAAGTAGAGTGCTTTTTATCACTGCTTAGCTTTTATTTCCCTCTGGACGTAAACGCACAGGAGTTTTCTCTGGGTAAGCCGAAAGCCAGGCTGTGCTCTTAAACCACACCCTTCGGTCCTTGAAATACCTGATAGATGGTAGCTGCCTAGCAGTGTGTTTGGAATGAATTTGTGACATTATAAATTAAGGTTTTTGAGGCAAGATTGTCTGATTATTTTTGTTAGGAGTCCTGCAAGATGGTGAACTTAAGAGAATACTATGAGAGGGCTTTGAGAGAGTTTGGATCCGTAGATTCTGGTAAGTAAACCTAACTTATAGACACACAAGTCTGTTTGCATTTGTGGTCTGTAACCTATCAGCATGGTCAGAAGAGTGTTTCTTAACTTTTTTGGGTCATGGTTGTATTTGAGAATAAAACGTGCATTTTCCCCTGTCTCTTCCCTCACTTTGGGCATAAATACATGCAGATATAATTTTATTTACAATTTCAAGTTCACAAACTCAAGAGTCCATGAGTCTTCTATTAACTCTGGAAAGATTTGCTTGGTTTGGTTCTCTTTAAAAAAGGTGGTATTTGTAAGGGAAAGGTTAATAATTAGGTCAGAACAAAAAGCAGTGGGAGTTAGAGTAAAGGGGTAGTGTCATGCTAACCGACATTAGTTGTCATTGGCTGTTGCCACATTGTCCTCATTTATAGGACTGGCAAAACATACTTCTGGGTGTAGGTGTGTCATGTAACATCTGACACATATAGTTGTTCAACTCGCATTTAGAAAAATACATTAGTTTTTAAGAGGTTTCAACAGACCTTCTGATGGAATGCACGGAGACGGCATTTTTACTAACCCACACAAGTTTTGGTACCAAGGTTATAAGTGAACTCATTGAGGTCAATTCACCTGGAAAGATACTCAACAAAATCCTACTTCTAAAATATTTAGTATATTTGAGTTTGGCAAATACATAGTCTGTCATGATAAAAGTGAAGTTTTATACTTAAAAAATAGCTCTGATATACTTTAGTATAAAGGTGATGAGAGAGGTATTGTTTCACATAGGGTTCTATGGCAATAAAATGATGTTAAATTTCTTAGAAATCTTGTGTTGAAGTTAAATAATTAAGTTTACCCAATAGAGCATCATCATTTATCTAATTGTATGTTTATAGTAATTTTTGGGTTCCCTTTAAAGATCTTTGGATGGATTACCTCAAAGAAGAATTGAACCACCCCCTGGGCAGACCCGAGAACTGCGGACAGATACATTGGCGGGCCATGAAAATGTTGCAGGGGGAGTCAGCAGATGTGTTTGTAGCTAAACATGCTATGCATCAAGCTGGCCATTTGTGGAAAGAGGAAGACCACAGCTGACTGGGCGAAATAGTGTTGTGAGCCCTCTGGGCAGTTTTAGGTTACGAGTTCATCTGCCATTTGCAGACAAGATTTTGTGACATGTGCTGATTTTGTTACTGTGTTAATCTTTAAGTCCAGAAAAGAGAACTGCTGTTTAGTGGCCAAAGGCTGCTTGTCAAGCTGGGTCTACTGTAGGTGCTAAATGTTTTCCAAAATTTGTGGAAATTGTGCAACTGAAATCCTGTTATTACTCCTGGTCAAGGATGAATGTCTCTGATCTAGACCTAGGGGCCAGCTGAAATGGAGAAAGTACGGTGGTTTGTTTATTCTCTCCTTATTACAAAAGTATACATGGTATGCATTTGTTGTAGAAAATATGGTGAGAATAGAATAATGAAAAGAAAATAAAAGCATCCTGTAATATCCGGAGTTAAACTCAGTAACTTGGTTTTCTTGATCAGAATTGGATTTATCCTCTTAGATCATGTAGTCATTCACTGCATGCCCATCGTAAGCAGGAAAGAAGGGAAGTTCTCTGGGATGGAGGTATGGGTTAGAGGAACGGAGCTGGGTGTCCTGAGAGCTGGCTTAAGCAGCAGAGAAGGATGCTGGGTATTGGGGGAAAAGTTGTCCTTTGAGAAGATTAAGACATTGTAAAAGTGCCTTCTATCTCTGGGACTGATCTACAGAGCAATGTTTACGGTGGGAATGAAACGGGAAAAGTCAGCCGTATGTGCTGCCTCTCAGTACCAGAACCAATAGGTAGAGACAAGGATTGAATCTGCATGGGCGCTTCATTCATATGCTGGTGATCTGGGAAGATGGCGGGTTACGTACCCGGAAATCCGTCTTCACACCTTACCTCAACCTGACCTTTCTATAAGGAGAAGAAAAGGGTAGGTAAGGAGTTCGGGAAAAGGTTAATCAGATGAGAGTTGCAGTCCATGGGCAATTTTCTTAGTATTGCTTTGTCTGCTGTTCAACAATTCTTTATCTGCATCACAGACATTCACTGCCTAGAACACAAGGGCTCAGATATTCCATCGCTTGCAGACCCCGTGGGGCATAAAAGTTGAGTTGCTTGGCAACCTCCTGGAGTCTTATAGGTCATGCATTCTGGTTCCTGGAATAACAACTTTCCACATGGTCAGTCCCTTAAGCCTATCAACTACAACTGAAGTGAAAACTCAGTTCCCCTATCAGAAGGCCTGACAACCAGAGAAGAGCAGGGATAGGCAGTAGTTTAGAGCTGCTGAGAAGGGCTTCAGAGGCATTGGTGGATGATGGCTTGGAATGGAGAAGGGCATTCTGGGAGCAGGGGAGGCAGTTTGAATTTTGTATCTTTAACTTAACATTATGAGAAGTGTTTGGTACAGTTGTGTTTCACTTAATGTTATTTTTTCATATTAAAATAGCCTTAAGAACATTTCACTCATAGCATTCCATTGTGTAGATGAGCCATGACTGACTTTACTAATCTCCTGTGGTTGGACCTTGTCATTTCTAATTTTTTCTTATAAATGTTGATGAAGATTCTTGTAAATCTTTGTTTATATCCCTGGTTATTTTTTTTAGGAGATTGACGAAGGATACAACTTACTAAAGGAATGTTGATATATATAGTGCCAACTTGCAGTGTATGAAAATGCTGTCAAGCAATGCATGAAAATGTGAGCACCTTTAGCTGCAGTGGATATTTTAAATTTTTGTCATTTTAATAGGTGAAAAAATAATACTGTTTTCATGTGCATTTCTTTGACATTAAATAAGTTAATGTATTTTTCCTGGTTCTCTTATCTTTTCATGTTTTTTGACAGTTTTTTAAAAACTTTTCTTACTAATTTATAAGGGTTTTTAATATATTAAGAATATTAGGGGAGGGGTAAAAAAAAAGAATATTACTCTTTAGGTTGTTGTTACTACAAATAATTTGCCCTAGATGCCTTCTTTTCTTTTCTCTGTATGATTTTTACTGTTGATAGCCCCTTTTCTTGCCGAGCACAGCTCAGATTTTTTCCTCCAAAACCACTTGTGGCCATTTTTCTCTCTGCTGATTTGTGGTAATACCTTGATATTAAATTCCTATGAACATTAGAGTATGTTTTAGGTCATTTTTATTTTGAGCTTTTGTACTCAAAATACTTACTTTTCATTTGTTTTAAAATAAGAAAAATTTCCTCTTTCTGATTAAGTCCAGAGATGGTTATCATTCTAAATCTGCACACGGCATTTTCATTTTAGTAAGGAGATGCATGTTGCACCTGCGAGATGAGAGCAAAGAGGGTGGAGGTCGGCTTCCGGGCCCCCGTTAGCACCACGCTGTGTCTGGCTCTCACAATTGCAGGTCATGGAAAGGCATCTCGATGGCTCCCCTCGGGCTGCACTGTTAGCTACGGTATTTTCTAGCTCATATGGCAATTCAAGTTTATTAAAATTAATTCAATTTTTCATTTACACTGACAACATTTCAAGCATTTAATAGCCATATGTTTACCATATAGGACTGCACAGATAATAGAGTTTTTATTCTTACTGTCACGAAGTCGACCTATATATAGATAAATTAGGTTTGGAGAGGCTGACTCATGGGTCAGAGCAGTCTGTCACATTCTCTTCCCCATGGGGACGAGCACGTAGAGAAAAAGAAAAGAACGTAGTTTTCAGGCAACACGTACTTTGAAGGAGTTGGAGGACTAGGTTCTGAAACCTCCCAAAGATTGTATTAACGTGGTCTGGTAAACCAGTTTACAGCTTTCCTGCTACTTAAATGTGAACATGCTTATCACATCTTGAGGCGGTTTGTTAATTTAGGCGGGGTGGGTAGAGAAAGGCAGTGAAGTGCGTTCTTGCCTATCTTCTGCCACCTTCAGGTTGTAGAGGGCCAGACCCAATCAATTAAAAGATCTTTTCCCAGGTCAGACTACGATCAGCACAGTCCGAAGAGCTACTATGACTGAGTGTCGTCATGTGTTCAGTATATCGGAGTTTTTTTTTTTTTAATCATCTGTCCTGGTTTCTAATGGACTAACTTTAAGAACTATCATTAACTGAAGGTGGAGAATCACAGAGCTGCTGTGTTGTCTCATCTCTCTGTGGATTATAGTACAATTCCAGCATGCATTCTAGAGAAATCTATAAAGTCAAAAGTAAAATGTGGTTCGAGCTACAATTGCATTAAAAGTTTTTACAGGTCACATTTATACATTATGAAGTAGACCCGGGTAACAGGATTGGAGGTTTTGAAGCTGGGTAGTGATGACATTCGGCATTTTAGACTCGGTTGTCCAGCCCGCTGACTTGCAGGGACTGAAGCTACAAAAAATCAGATTGGAACTGGATGGTGGGCTGTTGCGGTTGGGGGCGCCCTGCCCCTCCTGTGCTGCTCCGCCTCCCCTCCTCGTGACCACGTGTCCCGCCCCCTCCGCCGGGAGCACCCCTGGCTGATTGGCCCCTTCGCGGCGTATCCTCGGGCTAGCTGCCAGGCCGTGTATCACGTGGCCGAGCAGCGTCCAGGGCGCGAGGGTGCGGAGCAGCGGGCCGCGGGGCATGGACCCGCAGGTCGCCCGAGCCGTGGCGCTTGGGGCTGCGGAGCCGCCTCGGGGTCCGTCGCTGCCGAGCGCGCGGGAGGCGCCCCCAAGCCCGGAGGTGAGCACGGCGCGCGCGGGGGCTGGGCAAGGCCATCACCTGCAGCGGGGGGCGGGAAGTTGCGGGGGCACAGCGGAGCTGGGGGAAGCGCCTCGGGCCGCCCCGAGACCGTTGAGCGCCGTTTGGATGCCGGCTTGAGCTGGAAACCGCCAGGCCGAAGGGCTGCGGGGTGCGGGCCTTTGGGGTGGGGCACCACAGAAGCGTGGGTGAGCGCGCGCGGGGTGGGGAAGGAAGGCTTCGGCCCAGGGGCGCCACTGCGTATTTGCTAAATGGGAGGTGATGTGGCGGACCAAGGGCTGGGGGTGGCTGCGGAGACCCTGGACCTGGGCCAGGTGAGGAGAGAGACTTTTCCTGAAGAACCTGTGTCCACTGGTGGGCATGCTCAGCTAGCCCTGAGCACCAGATGAGATCTCAGGCATTCGCTTCTCTATTCAATGAAACCCACAGGCCCGGTTTGACGCAGGGTTTCCAGAAACTTGTTTTCATTGGCATGCCAGGCAGCTCCTGTTTTTTTCAAAGGCCGTTATTACCGTCATACATGACCTGCCCTTGTTTGCAGTCAGTAATTTCTGCTAGATGATGAACAGAGAGTAGAAATCCTCTGTTTACTGCTGTTAACCTGGCGCTTAGCGTAGTGCCTGGCACAGTAGACACGCTTATTGGTCGGAGGAATGGCATGCTTGTTCAAATATCAAGGATAGTACTATCCAAAGTAAGAGAAATGTAGTGATAGACTTAGAAAGAAAATTGCTTTGGAGTGCTGACGTGATGAGACTAAGGCTGTTAGGGCATAGTAGGAAGGGATGTGCGCTTCCTCTCCAAGGTGGAGAGGGTGGTGGTGCC
>PVKM010042033.1:0-12943 GCA_004027735.1 Carollia perspicillata | reverse complement strand
TGTTACTGCTTCAGTTCACAGCAAGTTTTCGTTTTTCTTTATGGCAGTGATTCTTAGAACGTGGATTCCTTTAGTGCTGGGTAAAAAGAAACTGCTCGGTGGAACAGGAGAGAAAAGTGACAAAAATGACGTGGAAACGCCACAGAGTGCTCAGCGCGAGAAGCAGAGTGGGGACTGGAGCAGAAGAAGGGCTAGCGCCTGGTTACAGGGAGTCACTCGCCGGGAGTCATTTGCCACAGCAGCCCCAGGCCCCGGTCGGGAACGCCGCTCCAGAGCTCAGGGCACAGCCTCAAGGGGTGGCTGGGAGGAGTGTAAAGCGGAAACCGCTACCAAGAAGGAGTCCGGGTTCAGGGCACCCGCACTCCCAATCAAGAGAGAGAGGAGCAGGGAGAGGGACCTGAGCAGCCTGGATGCTGCGCAGCCCTGCGCACGGCAAACCGGAGGAAGCGGAGCTCGCGCGCCCTCTGGCGGCCTCCTGGTCTCCTGCGCCCATCTGCCCAGGTCACCTATGGCAGGTCACGGTCAAGTTTGCTTCCTGCAGTCTGGTGCTCTGAGCTGGAGGAAGAGCTGTGGAGCCAGCCGTTTGTGGGGAAGTGGGGATACTAGCACACCCTCTTCTACATGCAAGGGACACTGCTGTCCTTGGGCCTTTCCTGTCGCATCTGAAAGATGGCACGCAGTTAGGCACCTCTCAGCAGGGTGACTAAGGGAACAATGTGGCGTACAAGTGAGGCTTTGTGTTGGCATAATTCCATGTCAGTTGGGTGAAACCCTCAATGCAAATGAAAGGAATGTTTAGACACTTACACATATCTGTCTAATTTAGTGGGTGTTCTTGGTTATGGTGCTATAAGCAAGCCATCTTTCCTTGAGATGCCATCTTTGCCAAAACAGATTTTTGAATTTGTTTTCCCCATGTTCGGTTCTGACCACTTCTGCCACCTCACTTGTCAGCACCTCCTGAGTCTGATGAGCAGGGAAAGGCCACCTGCCATCACCAGTGGGCCTGGCGGTGAGGAGGGAAGAGTGGCGGCCCCCTGCAGCGAGTTGGGAGTCTGAGAGGGCAGCGGACACCCAGCCTGCCCACAAGGCCTGCCCACGTCAGCCTTGCCCACGCGGGGCTCGGTGCCTACCCCTCACAGCTGACCCAGACGCTCCCGAGCTGTGCACGGTTCCTCCCAGTGCCCCTATCCAGCCCCCCCCCCGGGAGACCTTTGGCTCTACACTGTCATCTCGGAAGCATGACCTGAATATGACCCCATGTCACTGAGGCCACTGGATGGCCCTTGTGGGAGCCACCACCTCCTGTCACTGAGACTATGGCAACTGTTTCCCGGGGGTCCCTGCCCAGCTTTGGATGGCCTGGCGTTGCTCAAAGGCCCACTCTGCCTGACCATTTGGCCTGGACCTGCAGGAAGCTGCCCAGCTTCTCCACATGCTGCCTCAGTCACGTGTCCTCAGAACACCTTCTTACTGACTCTGGGCTGACTGGCCGGGAACCCTGTTGCCCACCCCACTGCCATTCACTGCCCAGTACTGTTTTCTTTTCTCCACTCTATCTACTTGGAAATTATTTCTTATGCCCTACTTACCATGTGCTTAAATTTAAGTTTTTGTCCATTCTGGGCACCAGCTTTCCCGCTGAGGGCCATCACTCAGCACTTCCTCGCCTCGCCCAGGCTGGGCAGGAGAGCTGCTCTGTCCACCAAGTTCCTGCAGGCTGCCCACCCATGGAGCCTCCCAGCTACGGCCAAGCGTTCAGGACCCGGCAGAGTGTCACACAGTGTGTCACGCCACCTCTCTGCCACCACCGAGCACTTGTGTCCTGGCCACACCACCAGAGGAACCCCTGTTGTCCCAGTCCTGCTGCTTCAGCAGCCAGCCCCTCCCTGCAAGCTCAAAGCTCCTGTGACCTGCAAACCTGACCCACACACCTGACCTGCACACCTGCAGTTGGCTGCTGCTCTGAGGTCATGAGTTGTCCCCCCCAAGCCCCAGGGGCACCCTCCGGAGTTTGACAGGTCTTTGCAGTTAAGATGCAATATCACCTGTAAGGACCTGTAGCTACTCCACATGCCACTGGCCATGCTGTTAAAGTATCATTTATTGGCTTGGCTGTTTTCAGTATGAATCTCCCTGTTGGCAAGTCTTCTGTGCTCCTACTAGGGACAGCAGCGGATGGGAAATGGCGCTGCTCCTCAACAAGTGCGTGCTACATAAATAAAAGAATGAAGACGAGGGAGGGTGGGAGTGCACTTCTGTGACTCCTGTCCTGTCATTATCTTTGAAAAGAAGTAAGACAAATAAGGAAATTTTTACAAATTATCAGACACACATGTTCTTCCAGCACGTGGCTGAGTCGAGCACCGCCTCTGCCGCGCGCCGACCCAGCAGGCCCTCTCAGGGCAGCGGGTTTTCGCCAGCTCTTCTTTCTTTGTACGTGACTCAAATTATTCGATGTTTCGCAATAACATGCATATTTTCATTTAAAAAGACAAGCTATTTGCTGAGTTCCACCTCTGATTTGGCAGGAAAAGCTTTAAACAGAGTAAACATCTTGTAAAAACCTAAACTTCTGAACATACAGAAAACCACTACCAAAGGCCCTGAGAAGTAAAAGATGTGAACGGATTTCTGGAGAGTGACAAATGTGGGTGAGGGTGTCCCACGGGGCACGTTGTTGTGGCTTTCACCTGCTAATGCGTCATTAAAATTCTCTGTCTTTCTGGCCTGAGGACGGGCCCAGGGTGACAACGGATGGGGGAGGGGAGGCGGCAGGGAGGGCAGAGGGCTGGCGGTGGCTCTGCAGAGACTGGACCCAGGTCTGCCTGTGAGGGCTGCCCCCACCCAGCCGTTTGCACAAAGCGGGAGTGGACCGCTGTTGTCACCACAGAAAAGGAACAAAGAGAAAGGGGCATGTGAACATTGAAACCACATCTACATTTTAAATAAAAGAAGACGGAAACATAAAATCAAGAGTCTTTTTAATCTTAGAAACCGGCATACACCCATAATGGATACTGGAGTCGAAGAAAGAGAGAACAAAAATAATAGAGGCAATAGTTGCCTGAGAAATATAGAAAAAAAATTCTAGAAGCAACAGATTCAAAATTGCTGTGTCTTACTGACTATTCTGAGTAATGAGTAAAAAGAAAGTAACACCAGTGTGTTATCATTCACTACCATAATATCTGAAAATGACCTTTAAATTTTTCAGAAAAAGGAAAAAGATCATATGCAGTGTAAAATAGTCCTCCAAATGGCATAAAAATCTACACGTCATCATCAGAATCTGTCAGGGCTGCCTCCAATACACACCCTGATGGGGAATCGAACCCGCAACCTAGGCATGTGCCCTGACTGGGGATAGAACCCGAAACCTTTTGGTGCGCAAGACGATGTTCCAAGCAACTGAGCCACCCAACCAGGGCCAGAAGTTACTTCCTATTCCTAAGGGAAAGTTGTTTTCAGCCTGGATGAATTATAAACACACACGTGCATACCACACATACCGCACCACAGCAAACTACTAAGCAAGCTGGAAGAAAGAGTAAAACCAGTCTTATACATCTAAGGGCTCCCTTAAAAGGTGACTGGAAATTGTACTCAGGCCAAAGAAGTGAGCCACAAAACAAGAGGACAAGGGCCCAGCCAACAACTGCTGACCCAGAACAGGGGGGAGGGACCCCAGGGAAGGCAGCCCCAGAGAACACAAGGTCACAGTCCCCGCAGAAGCTGGTGACTATAGCTGGGAGGTTTCAAAGACACAGAATGGACCCACACACTTGGAGGGACTAGCTTTGAACATTTGCAAATGTTCACACAGGGGCAGCAATATATCCGTGGAACATTTGTGAAAGAAATTACAGTCTTAAAGAAAAATAAGCAAATGACAATTAAGGAATTAATTAAGGAAAACAAAAAGTATTATGGGAAAGGAAATGTAATCACAGCAAATTTGGCTGGGTAGTCGCAGCATAAACACTGACTATTGCTGCCATAAAATAGCAAGTTAACAATATTGAAAAGACATCAGGGAAGGGGATGGATGCAAATCTCTGCAGCAGAACAAGTAGGCAGCAGGGTCTCGTGTGGACGAATTGAGAAGGGTCCTCTGAGCACAGCCGGGAGAGCTGTGTTGGCACCAGCAGGTCGATATGGACCTTCTCCCCGGGGGGCTGCCCAGTATCTGGCCACATGAGGGCATCTCGAGCCCAGAGAAGCAGCAGACTCGTTGTATCTGGTCACAAGGGCTTGTCGTTACATCAGGAAAGAAGTGGCTCAAATTGTAAATCGATAGCTCTCCAAACATTGACTCACTGGGAAAAAAGCAGCCTGCTTGCTACAAGGAATTGACCTTATGTTCATAGAGCCAATAGCAATGCTCTGGGCGGGCCACCAGGAACCTCTGGCTAGATATTAATTAACCAAAGAAATCTTTAGGGTGTGGTTAACCTTTGCAACTGGCCAGATCCAGGGGAAGATAAGGATTCTGGAAGGTTGCAAGCATTTGTGGGATTTCCCTCAGCCCCTAAAGGCCCACAGAAGCAAAGTGGCTTCCCGGTGGGCTCTAGCAGACGGGGCAGGTCTGGTCCAGGGAGAACTGGGGCGAGGCAGTGAGGCTGCATCCCCATGGTGGTGTTTAACTCAGCCACGAGGGACCCTTCCGCTGCCCAGCCATCACACACACCACCACGAAGCAGCGGTCACGTCCTAGCTTCTGCGGCAGACGTCCTAGAATGTCCCTCTCCGCGAGGTTCGGAGGACCAGTGGCCGAGGGCTGGGCTTCCTGACTCACTCGAGAGGTTCTTCGAAAGCAATTTTTTGGACAAACAGCACACCTTTGTGTCATTTCAATTACTTGGCCGTGTAAGAAGTGTGGTAAGGCTCCAAGATTCCCAGGGCATTTGTTTGTTTGAATGAGGCTGTTGGTGGCAGGAGAAGCACACCGGAGCATATGACAGCGGAGGGACAGGAGTCACTGCATCCTGGGATCCCATTCTCCTCCGACTTTCCCACCTTCGGGTTCTGGGAGGGCCGCACGGGCCAGGCCTCCTGGGGCTTCCGCGTCTGCAGCTCAAATCCTCGCCCTTCCTGCAGCCCCGTCTTTGGGTTCCCTTCTTTGGGTATTTTGTCATTATCCCTTATGAATAAGGGATAAGCCCGGGGCTGGGGGGATTGCAGTGCCTCTGATAAGTCAGCCTTTCCAAGGGTGATAGTTTCGTTCCACTGAGAGTCCCCCCGACAGTGCCCCCACACACGGACCACGGACCACAGAGCCTGGGCAGGGCCTAACTGGCCCGTGCCATTGGGGGCTGCTACCACTAGACACCACGCACCGCAGGCCAGCTGTGCACCGGCTGTGGTTCGTCTGTCCATCTGTCCGTCCATCCTGACCACTCCCGGCCCCGGAGGAGAGGCTGGCCCTGCTCTGGATGCCAGGCACGACTCAGGGCTGGGTCTTCCGGGAGAGGCACACAGGGGCGGCAACGTGCCTGCTGATCCAGTCCTTGTGGGGCTCAGAGCTTTGCTCCCCCAAACTTGAAGTCAGTGTGTGTGCCAGGACTCATAGCTGTGGTGCAAACTGTCACATTAGCCCCTGGCCCTAAAGACGTGACAAAGGAGAACTCCAGGTGGTACACTGTTTGTGTCCCTGACGCTGACAGACGTTGCAGTCATACATCTCCTCATAGCTGCTATGCCGCCGCCCCGAGAGGAGCTTGTCAACCCCTGAGGCCTCGGTTTCCCCAACAGCACAGTGGGGATCAATGGACTTAAGTCTTAGTGTTGTCGCACAGTGCGTGCAGGGTGATGAAGGTGAGGGCGCCTGGCACAAGGCTTGACGTCTGTCAAATGCTCAGCTAACGGCAGCTGTTGGTATAGCTGGACAAGTGAGCAGAAGACAGGCACAACAATTCCACCAATTCAAAACTATGAGGCTCTTCTGCTGGCCCAACTTAAACTTAATTACTGATAACATAGCATCCAGATTTCATTTAAAAACTGGCTACAAAATCACATTTTAAATGTGGGGACCTACTGCGCAAACACACACACCCAGGGAACGCAGCAATCGAGGCCTTTGGTGTGTAGGAATTTTAAGCATCGAGTTAATAAACTGCACGATTTCACGTGCTGTCCTTCTGCGCCTCAGTCTGTCTGGTGTGGACGGAGACGGGGTAACGGCGGTTCAGAGACCAGCCCGGAGCAGTCACTGAGCGAGATGGCTGTGCTGCGAGTACAAGGCGGTGCTTTTCTCTAAGAAAGACTGAGCCCACGATGACAGGGAGACACCTGATTTTGGACTTATTTTCCGCAGTAAAGAGGAAGTGAGGAGCTCAGTGACACTGGGAATAGGGCTCAAGTGGCCAATACACATCACATTCAGATTCTGCCTCTTTTCGGAAGAGAAATTCTGTGAAGCCAGAAAGCCGCGAAAAGATCAACAGCGTTTCTCTTCCCCGTCACCCAGAAGATCCGAGGGCGCAGGAGGGTGCCTTGTGTTCCGGAATCGCCACCTCTGCCACCCCTGCCACTCCGACACCCGGGCCCAGCACTGTCTTCAAAGTCCTCCCACCCGCTTTAATAGGTGCTGCTTGACACTCAGCAGTCGAATATTCCAGACACCCTAGTAATTAGGAAGATGTGGTGGGCAAGATGGTGAGAAAATCCGACTCGACTCTCCTGTGGGAGAGGGCCAAGGGGTCTGCCGCAGCCCTTAGCGTACCCCGAGACTGAGCCCTGCCTGGAACCCCCACGAGCGTGCGCCCGGCCAGCTGTTCTCCGAGAGGCCGTGTCTCTCGTCCAGCTGCCGTGGCTCTGTCTTTGTTCCTCCTTTGCTAGGTTCTCGGCCCCTCACAGCAATCAGTCCAAAGAAGCCTTCTGCCAACACGAGGAGTGAAGAGTGAAAGGGCGAAGTGATGCTTGTAGCCCGGCTGGAAGAGGCCATCTCTGGGGACCGCCCTGCGGTTCGGAGAGCTCCTTGCAAGTAGCCATAGTCATTGACGGGGAGGACAGCCTCCCAGCCACACCCATCAGAGCGGAGTCTCAGCACCTGCAGCCGCTCGGTGGGCCCTGGGCACCGCTGGGCCAGCCGGTCTATGGCCGTGAGCCGCCCCCCTCCCCCAACCCACCCCAGGCAGGTGTCTGCTTTCCTCTTTGCCCCCTAACATCTGCCTCAACACCCAACACAGAACCAGTGCCACCTCACCAGCCCCCCCTGCACCGCTCTCTCTGGTGGGGCTCCAGCTACAAACACAAAGGAGACGCAGTCCCTGACCTCAGGAAGTTTAGGGTTCAGTGCAGCTATCAACTGCAAGTACTCTAATTGCACCACTTAACACTTTCTCCTCGGATGGCAGAGGGGCAGAGAGGGAGGTCTGGAGCTGGACCGCCTGGGGCTTGCAGCCCCACTTCCTGTCCGCGTGGCCTCGACCAAGTTGCACACATGGTCGCCCCTCCGTTTGCATCACAGCTGATGGGCATCTTCCAAGTGCTTTGCTTTTTCACTCGTTCTGTGAGGTTGGGCTGTTTCTGGCCTGTGTTTCTGGCTCCCGGATTTAAAGCAGGTCAAGGACAGAATGTGAACGCCCTGCGTGTCTCTGCCCGAATCACTGCTGGCCCAACGGAGGTGGGTCTGTTCCGGGAGCAGGAAAATGAAACTGAGCAACTGGCTCCGCAGTAAACAGGTGGAGATGTGCTTATTATGATGGCGGTGGTGATCGCCGGAGACTGTGGTTTGAATTGGACATTTTAAAAATAAGAGGATCCTCCTCTGTCTAGAAAGCCAGAACTGGGTATAAAATTTGAATGCTTAACATGTTCATGGATGGGTTTGTTTTCTGTCATGATGGACAACTGCCCTTGCACATAACGCTTCTCATGACTGGAATTTACCGCGAAACACTGGTTTTCACCTTGCAGGAACCTCGGCCTTGGGCTTGACTGTGCTTTGACCTCCCTCCTGCTCTCTGGCTGCCCCATCTCCCGATCTGCCGGTGTCCGATTTCAGTCCTGGCACCAAACGGCACAGGAAGTGCCAGGACATTCTTCAATGGGAACTGTCAAAGTTGACACTTGCTAAATTACATATTTCTGCTCAAAACAAAATAAGGGAGTTTAAGCATGAACCAGCTTCTTAGTCACGAAGCCCTGCAATCACGGATATTGCCCAACAGAGGCAGGCAGGGGCAGGGCAGGCACGCAGGCCCATTTCTGTGACTCACTCCAAAGTCATACTTCATTTCCCCAGAAAACTGCCTCTCCCCCAAATCAGTGTCACACCAATTTCCCCCCAACTTTGTACACTCCTAGGGCCTGTGGACAGCCCTCTGGACTGTGATCACCTTCCCCTGGGCAGCCTTCGAGCCAGTGCCCAGTCCTCAGGTGGGCAGGCAACTCCCTCTGAGCTGCCCAGAGTCGGCCTGCGAGACCGGAGGCAGGCCGAGGCGGCGGCAGCTTCGTTTTCCAGTTCGTTCGCCAGAAGTGGCTACGGCCAGTCCTCCGGGCACACGCAGCCACCGCAGAGCAGCTGCTTCAGAGGGAGCACCGCAATGGCTGAACGCCTTTCTTCCAGTCAGCTCTCCTCATTCTAACAAGGGTTGGAATGTGTGCATGCTTTGTGGAAATTTTCCGCTCAATTTAATTAACTGCGTATGCGCGTCATGCATCCATCCGCATGTCCTGCAGCAGTCCGTCTCAGCAGTGAGGTTCTCAAATATCGGGGCAGCTAAAAACATTACGCAGTTGACACTCACGGGGCTGCAAACCTTAGGAAATGTATTTGCTAACTTTAATTAAATCTTCAAAATATGCCATTGACTCTGATGGCTTCTGCCCTCTCCACTCTGCAGCTGGTTCTCGGAGGTACATATTTGCGGTCTGACCTGTTAAAGAAACAGGAGGCTCCAAATGGAGTCACTTCTGCTAAGTCCCACCACAAATAATAACCAAGCTAACTGCAGTTTCAGCCTCTCTCAGCAGTGGGATTTTAAACCGGTGCTGAAGTCATTCAAGCAGTCTGGGAGCTTTGCTAGAAATAAACGAGAACGATTTATTCAAGGGTCTTAGACCCCACAAACGGGAGCACAGGCAGACGCAAACCCGGAGGAGCTCTGCAGAAGATGGAGAGCTGAGTCCTCTGTGGGAAGCCCCCTCTCGAGAACAGCCCGTCCTGCGTCCTCGGCCCTGGGACTGGCCCAGGACGGCTGTCGGTCAGATGTCAGGGGTCTGGGCGAGGGATGCCGGTGTGGCAGGAGACACCTGGTGCTTCTCTCCGACGCAGTGAAGAACTGCAGCCCAGCAGGTATAGCAGCTGTGACCAGGGTCACTTGGGCCACATATGTTCTCATGGAAGAGCACGGGCCTGGCCGAGGACGGGGACACAGGTGCAGGTTCCGGGCAGGGCAGGGGGAGGTGGCCAAAGGCCCAGGTCCTGTGTCCTAAGGATTTCTACAGGTGGCAGGATGGTGGGGACGGAGTTACTGTCGATGGACGGGCACAGGTGGTGCCAGCTTTCCCCGGGGGATGTGACCACCCCAACATAGGTACATGTGGGGGTCTGTTAGCCTGAATCCTTATCTTGCTCCAGACCCCATTTGTTCATCCTGTGCTAAAACAGGTAAGTGACAGGAGGCAGTTAGTTAAAGTTGGGGTGGTCACCCAAAGTTATTTACGGGCTCTTTCTATAAACACTAGGGACCCCTCCTAAAACAGGCAGTGACCAGAGGTGGGCAATTAACCAAAGTTGTGTTATGTGTGTCTTCTTTGGGCCCTCTGGGCCCCCACCCCCTTCCAGGCCTTGGGATGAATACAGAGTTTCAAAGCCTTTCTGTCCCAGACTGTGGAAATGATACACAGATAGAACTTCAAGGACGTCCCTCCTCCAGTGCTGACATCGTGTTTCCTGTGGCGTTGGAACACCTGGCACTATTATCCAACCAGGCTCAGGACTGCTGAGCCGGTGGGTGAGCCATGCCTCCCTCCTCCTCCCTGCCTCAGTTTACCATCTATCCTACCTAAGACCAGGAGGTCTGGTCACACACTGTGGACTGGACACCTGAGTCCTTTGGGGGCGAGCCGAGGGTGAGGTGCATCCAGGACCAGAAAGTTAAAAAAGCTTCAGTCCACAGGCTGGTTACAGTGAGAACAGAGTCTTTCTCTCTGCCTCAGCCTTCATGATGTTAGCAATTTTAGCAGCTTAGTTAGAGTGAGTTTATTTCGCAAACTCCCTATCTTCACTCTTTTCTCACCGGTTTGGAATTTTCTGGTCAGCACTAGGGAGGGAACCTGCCTGGTAGGACCCCTCAGTTCCCCCAAGTGAGGCTCACGCTCTAACTCCCTCGTCCCGCCCTCTCTCCGCCCATCAAAGCCTCCCTTCGGCCCACTCCCGGCAGCGGCCTCCCCCGGCTGCCAGGTGGGCCGGCGCCAGTGCCCTCATCGTCCAGTGAAGCCAGTTAGATCTCCCCACTCACTTGGCTGAATTTTGTCCTTTAACACACCTCCTATGAGCGCAGAACTCACCATCTAGGTCACGAATGTCTTTGATTTGTACGCACTTTCTGTAACCATAGCTACAAATATTCTGATTTTGACCATGAGAAGTTCTTGTGTGAAGATCAACGATTTCCGTAATGCTGAGGCTCTTTCTACCCTGTTATCACCATGTTTCTCAACACAGTTGAGGGGGGACTACCCCAAGGCAGCCCCTGGGCCAAGTCACACTTTCCTAGTCACTGAGACAGGGCTGGCCCCACTGGGCTTCCGCTTCGTCGGGCGGAGTCGTCGGCGTGAGTGCCCCTCCCTGAGAAAACGGGGGGGTTGTCTGGTCTTCCGGAAGTCTTCCAGGATGGATGTCTTCATTCAAAAACACACCAATCATCCTGAGATGGTATTTAATTTATTTTCAACATTTAATTCACTAAGTAATTAAATTACTTTTTAATGTATCGAAACAGGGGACCAAGATTCTGGTCACTCTTCTCCAAAGCTTTCCATCCCCAACCACCACTGAGTCCACAGGAAGTGGATGCAGTAAAGAAGCAGATAAGGATGCAAAATGCCTGTTTCCAAAATAACCAGCTATCAGAGAAAGGCGCTGACGGAAAATCAAACTCAGAGATCACACGCAGCAAGTCCCTGGAGAGGGACTGAGGGCCAGGGCCAGGCGGAGAGCACCCCTCACGGAGACGGCGAGAACCACTCCGAGGACCTCGGGCTGAACGCAGAGCCTGTGCCACCCACAGCAAGAACCGAAAACACCTGCCCTGCACCTGCCGTCACGCTGGGAGCTTCCGCCTCCCGCCTAGTCAGTCACAACAAGAACCCAGCCTGCCGTCTTACCTGTGAGAACTGTGGGCTGGGAGAGACGGGAGAGCCCGCCGAGGGTCCCGCCAGTGAGGGTCCGACCTGGTGCCACGTCCCCGAGACCCTCCCGGGCTCGGAAAGGCGGCGCAGTTTTAGGAGCAGAGAGCGGGGGCAAAGGAGATGGTTCCCTCTCCTCACTGTGGAATTCCGCGTTACCAGGTATTTTAGAGGCGTTTTGATAAAACCGGCAGTGCGGCGCCGCTCCCACGGGCTGCTGACCCTGCGGGTTCTCCCGGACCATCTTTCCGGGCCTGGGTTTCGACCTTACGCCTGTTCCGTACTTGGGAGGCCCTGAACTTGGAATCTGCTTGTGGGCTCTGATGCTGTGCCCGGTTCTGTGTGGGTTCCTCACTCATCGGACTGTCCTTGGACTGGTGTCCTGGGGTGGTGTCAGCGGCCAGAGCACGCAGGCCACCCTTGCTCTCAGCACCGTCTACCGCCGGCCCTCTCGGAGCCTCTAGACTTCGGCGGTTCTCAGTGGCCTTCGCCGTGCTTCCTTCCTTGCCCCAGTGGGTAGCTCCTACACACTATTCCCCTTTGGCTCAGGTTGGGGTGCTCTCAGGACCCTTCTGTGGCTGCTTTTCCCTGACACCTCAGTCACAGAAATGCACGAGTGTCCTTCCCTGCTGCTCACCTTTGCCCCAGCACCCCCGAAACAGCCTGTGCATGGAGCCCAAGACCCCAGCGGAGCATCTCCAACACAGTGAAAACCAAGTGTGTGGTAACTAGTGAATGTGTCGGCCCCCCCGTGTGCCGTTGCTGTCTTCCTGTTCGTCCAGCTCTGATTTCTGTGACCCATCCAGTCCCCCTGCAACCTCCCCACCCCACCCCCAACACACCAGACCCTGACTCATCACTTGCCGGCTCTGGGACTTACGGCAATTTGCTTCTCTGAGCCTGGGTTCCCACCTGTGAGGGGACGTACAGAAACACCCCCCTCCCAGCCGCGTCACGCGTGTGCAGCCTCCCCGAGGAGCTGCAGACCATGTCAGTAGATGTCAGCTCTGCCTAGCAGGCCACTGTCTCGGGAGAACCCAACCCCAGAACTTACTGGGGGTTCTGGCTGGGGACATCCATTGTCCTGCTGCGAAGCCGCCCTCCACACTTCAGAATTGCCTTTCCCTCCCCAGCACCTGATGGCAGGGGAACTTCCAGGGAACGGGACCCCCAGCAGAGGCCCTGCTGTGTGGCCCCATCCTGGAAAGGCACCCGGGTGTCTGCAGGCTGGACTCGCGGCACCTGCTCCCCTGTGTCAGTCGCTCCGGCCGCCAGAACCTCTTCTACACTCAGGCCTCTCCGCGGTACTGAGCCCTTCGAGATATACAAACTGTCCTGATAACAGTGTGATCAAGAGACTTATTATCTAAATCTGGAGACTCTGGAGTGTGGAAGGGGCTGCTCACGATGGCACCTGCACAGCAGATCGGACAGGGATTTCCCGGGTGCACCCAGATGCATGGCCACCCGGCCTTTAGCTGCCGGCTTTCTGTTTCGTGGGCAAAGATGCCACGCGTGTGGGATGCCACGCGTGTGGAATTCCCCAGTGATTTCTCCTCCAGGGAACGTCATTTAGCTGATA
>PVKM010042032.1:0-12946 GCA_004027735.1 Carollia perspicillata | reverse complement strand
CTGCATCGCTTTGCATTCCCACGAGCAGTGTCTGAGGGTCTGTCACATCCTTGCCATTGCTTGTTATTTTCTGGTTTGGAGTTTGGTTTTGTTTCTTAATAATTAACATCCTAGTGGGTGTGAGGTGATATGGTATCTCATTGTAGTTTTGATGTGCATTTTCCTAATGACTAATGATACTGGGAATCTTTCCATATGCTTACTGGCCATTTGTACACAATATTTGAAGAAATATTTATTCAAATCCTTTGCTCTTTTAAAAATTGGGTTGTCTTTTCACTGTTGAGTTGTAAGCATTCTTTATATATTCTGGATGCTAGACAGTTATCAGATACATAATTTGCAAATGTTTTCTTGCATCCTCTGATGCTTTTCGCTTTTTGACAGTCCCTTTAGAGGCACAAAAGTGTAAAATTTTGATGAAATACAAATTTATCTTATTGTTGTTGTTGCTTGTGCTTTTGGCGTGACAGCTAAGAATCTAGAAACTGTTACTTAATCTGAAGTCACAAGGATCCGTACCCTTATTTCCTTCCAAGTTTTATAGTTTTAGCTCTTACATGTCATCCTTTGATACATTTTGAGTTGACTTCTGTATGTGATATAGGTTAAGGGGTCAAATTCACTCTTTTACGTGTGGAGATACAGTTGTCCCAACGACATCTGCTGGAAAGACTGTTATTCCCCCCGCCCCCATTAGATGATCTCCACACCCTTGTTGAAATCGATTGACTGTGGATGTACAGGGTTTTTTTCTGCACTCTTGGTTCTATTCCATTGATCTGTGTGTCTACTCTTTGCACTTACGTATTTATTTTATACTTTGGGTAGTAACCCAATGCCATGTTATTTATTTATTTTATTGCTCAAATTATTCTGGCTTTGAGTTCTTTCTGGTCAGCTGTAGTGTACCTTTGACAAACTCCCATCTTTGCTTTCTTTTTCAGACATTTCTTTGATTTATGGAATTATGAGATGTTCTAGGCATATCTTGTACTTTCCCTGTCCCAGACCTACAAATCACCAGTGCTTCCTGGACCCCTGTATCCCTTAATGGGAGAACGAGATTTTGAAACCAAGCTGTGGATGCTTGGTTTGCTTACTGTTGGTGGGGTGTCACTTTGGGGGTCACTCAGCCGAGTTAGGTACTTTATGCTGTGAGAAGACCCGTGTATATACACATGTGTGCAGTTGTTTCTGTATTCACACATCTGTGTGTGTGTGTGTGTAGTGTGAGTCTTACTAATCAGGAGTCCATCCATTTGTCTCAAACTCTAAATCAGCACCACAGAAGGGGCAATTCTACCCTTCCCTTATCGCTTATCTCCTCCCAACCCTGAGAACGTGGATCCTACCTTCTACCGGCCACGTACTCACTCATGCAAGCCTAGTATTGAATATGCACAGTTTCAGAATTGTTAAGCCGTAACTTCATGCTCACCTCTCTCTTCCTGCTCTAATACACTTATTTTCAATTTTACATGAGTCCAATAATTAAACTTTACATTCACAATATTTTGTAGTTCCTCTAGCAAGATGTATGTGCGAAGCACAGGAGGCACACAGTGAATGAGTGTTTTTTTCTAAATTGGGAATTGATGAGTTTCACCTATTTCTAATTGTTGTTTATGCTAGTTTTAATCATACAGAATTTTGAAACTTGATGTCATTTAATTGTCAGCTGTTTTCTTTAAGCACCTGAGTTTTGTACCTTAGTTAGAAAAACTTTGCAACTCATCACCCACCCATAGGTCATAAAAATATATTAGCTTTGTTTTAGGTTTAGATATTCAACCTATCTGGATTTTATTTGGGGGTCCTATGAGATTCAGCTCTAACCTTTTTTTTTTTTTTTTGGCTACCTGAAGGTCCTCCACAGCCATTGTTATTAGTCCTTTCCTCACTGACTCGAATGCATGGGTCTATTTCTAGACTTGCTATCCTACCAGTCTATTTGCCTATTTCTGTGCCGATAAGAGACTATTTTAATTCTAGTTACCTTAAAATATGTTTTGACTTCTAGTAGCAAAATTCTCCCATCATCGATCTCTCCCAAAAGTTTCTTGACTCTTCTTGTATGTTATTCTCTCAGATGAGCTTTAGAATTAGTTTGTGAAGTTTCATTTTTAAAAGCCCATGGGGGTTTAGATTGGGATCACATTGAATTTATTCAGTTGTAGAGATGGTCACATCCCAACACTAGTTAAGTCTCTCTTTAGGTCTTCTTTTATGTCTTCCATAAAGTTTTATGTTTTCTTCCCGTACATCTTGCATTATTCATGAGTCTTCATTATTCACATTACTCACATAAATTCACATGAATATTCACATTCATATATATTTTAAACTACATTTTAGATTTATTAATGCTAATATATAAGAAAACTATTGATTGTATGCTTGTCACGTGTCTGAACAAGCTACTGGATGGTTTTATCAGATCTAACAGTTTTCAGTTGACTCCCAGGATATTGTATTGCAGGCAGTCCTGGTATCTGTAAATAATGACAACGCCTTACTCCTTTCTAAATCAAAGAGCTAGCTATTCTGTGTGTGAGTGTTTGTGTGTAGGGGGGGTGATGAGTGGACAGATCACTAAGCCAATCTAATCAAGGAAAGACTATTCTAAAAGTACAACTATTTCCCTGATCCCTAAACAAGATTACGAATCAGAAAACAGAAATAACCACATACTTGAGGAAATTTAAGTAATAATTTAAAATAATAATTTAAACATAAATAATGTTTTTAAGATTTTATTTATTTATTTCAGAGAGAGGGGAAGGGAGGGAGAGAATATGGCTCAGTTGCCTCTTACATGCCCCCAACGGGGGACCTCGCCAGCGACCCGGCATGTGCCGGGTTGTGCCCTCGGCCTGGCATGTGCCCTGACTGGGAATCAACCGGCAACCTTTCAGTTTGCAGGGCGACGCCCAACCCACTGAGCCACAGCAGTCAGGGCAAAATAAAGTAATGGTGACAATACTTTTTGTGACTTTGTTGAAATAAGTCTGTAAACTTGAAGAAAGATGGCTGATGTTTCTACAAAAATGTGTATTTTTTATTTCATTCAAATTGATCCAGGAAGGAAGAGAAAGCCCAAAGAGATCAATAATCATAAGAGAAATTAAGAAAGTTGTCTAATGGCTATCTCTAATATTATGCTGTTATATTTTTGATTTTTCTTACCTGATGGATGTTTTCTTATTTAATTAGCTAAGATAACCAGACGGCATTGATAATGGTGGTAATGGTAAGAATGTGTCTTGTTCCTTGCTTTAATACAAATGCTTCTGATGTTTAGTTGTTAATTATAAAGTTAAGATGATGTTCTTCTGCCCTGGCTGGTGTAACTCAATGGATTGAGCACAGGCCTGCGAACCAAAGGGTTGATAAAATCTTTTAAAAAAAGAAAAAAAGAAGATGTTCTTCTATTTCTAGCTTATTATAAGCTTTTCTAAGTAATGAGTGTTGAATTTTATAAATGCTTTTTTTCAGCATAGATAGGAATGGTCAGTCCTTTTCCTTCACCTATTAATATAGCAAAGTCCTAATGTTGAAACATCTCTTAGCTTATTTATGGTTTCAAAACTACTTGGTTGTAATGTCTTACTAGTTTGGAGAACTTCTGGATTTTATTTAATAACATGATTTCAGATGTTTGTATAAATATTCATAAGTTAGATTTGTCTGTACTAACTGTCTTCAAAAGGTTTTGTTTTGGAAGGATTTTTCTGAGAAATCCTGGCTTTCTCCTCTTTGATGTACCGAAGGTTATGTGCTCCTTGACATAACACGAGAAAGTGGGGAGAAGACTAGAATGTTGACCATGGATGGCTTGTGGTACCTGTAGGCCATCAGATGAGAGTAGATGAGGGGGCAAAACCGTGAGGGAGCGAAATAACCTGAGAAAATAGGCTATAACATCAGGCTTAATCGTATATGTTGTCTCTAAACAAACTCGTACCTCAGCTGGAAAGTTCCCTATCCAGGGGCAGTGGGAATGGAGATGTAAATAAGAGGTAGACTCAAGAATCAACACGGAAGGTGAATTCATGAATGTTTGGATAACTGAACCTCCAGGGAGGTAGGAGGTCAAGCTAAAGCCCCTCGGTTTACTGGGAAAATGACGGGATTTCTCAAGCAGGGTTGCTAGGTTCCAGAGGAGGGCTGATTTGAGAACACAAGGAATTCAGTTTGGCATGTGTGTAAAAGACACCTTTTAGAAGCTTGATCAAGGAAAAAGATTGGGCCCAGAATGTTGTCAAAGGACGAACGTAACTCTCACAATTAACCCATCTGCAATGTGCAGATCAGTACACCAGAGGCCCAGACAGGCCCCCTGCTCCATGGTCTGTGAATTCTAATAATTGCGTCCTTTGCATTCTTTGCGAGGTGTTAGCCTGGAGTTCACTGGCATTAGGGGGAAAGTCTTCAGGGTAAGAGAGATATTGGCTTGGTTATAGGCAGAAGGCAAGAAACATTTAGAAATGGCTAGGATCAAGTTGCTTGAAATGGAAGTGAGTGAGCGAGGTCTTGGAGTATGTGAGAGGATTTGCTCAAACACTTACTGAGAGCAGAGACACGGGGACTGTGAAGAGGAAGAATGACGCAGTCTCTGTGCTTGATAGCCTTTAATCTATCAAGAGAAAGGAGCATAGAATGAATTGCCTGGTTTCCCAGTTCCCACCAATGCAACCCGCCTCACTCCTTCCTTCTTCCTCGCCCTCTTCAGTGGCTGCAAAAGGCAGGCGCCATTTCTGTCTTAATCGGCCGGGCAGGGGTCGGTGCGCAAATGGGGAGAAAGGATTGCAGTGATGTCCTCAGTGCTAGGATGGGATGCGCCGCATGTTCTGGAGCACCAAGGGACGGGCGGCCAACTAGAAAACTCCATAATGAATTCGATATTTGATTTGCGTTTAGAAAGGCAAGTAGGAGTTCACCAGCCTATAAAAACAGGATATTTGAAGCTGAAGACTATTAAAGGGACGATAACAAGGAAAGACGCTCACAGTAGCGGTGACTGTGAAAGACTTGGACCACTTTGCCCCGCTCAGACCGGCAAAATTAGAACGTGGAATAAAGCAGGCGTTGTTGACGAAGAGGGGGACCGGGCGCCTGCGTGCGCCGCCGGCCAGTGTGGACTGGCGCAGCCTCGGGGGTCGCACGGGACTCGCTCAGGGTGCCCAGCCCCGGGCTCGGGGGCTCGTTCGGGTCGAACACCCAGAGCAAAGGACATTCGCTGGCTACACGGTGTCTGTAGTAATAGGGAGTGGGAGGAAATGTAGGTACTGGAATAAAATGTGGTAAATACGGTACACAATTTGGAAGACTTCACAGCAGTCAGAAGTGGCCAAGTACATGGAGCAGCATGAACTGCTCTCCAACACGACGTTGAATTTTTAAAAAATCTGAAACAAGATTTGTCGTCCACGGTCATTTGTGTAAGTTAAACGTAGTACGTAAGACAGCACTGTATTTGAAGACACGTGCACCTCGCTGGGGACAATACAATGCAGCGCGAGGCTGGCGTGAAGGCGGCGGAGAAGCCGCGGGGTCCAAGGGGAAAGGTCAATCCGGAGGGAAGCAGCAGTGGCCGCCTTCGCAGGCCCCGGCGCACCACGACCAGGCTCCCGCCCCCGCGGTCCCACGGAGGAGCGGGCGGTACGAAGGTGTGTGGGAGGGAGGCGTTCCCGGTAGAGGCCCTGTGAGTTGGAGGGCCCCAGAGCTGAGTCTGGGACGGAGGCTGGAGTCGGAGGCCAGCCTGGACCCCCATCCTCAGGGCACCAGGGAGCTGCTACCGGCATTTAAACAGTAAAGAACATTTTGCTCTGACCCGTGTGACTCAGTGGGTTGGGCGTTGTGTCACAGAGCGAAGGGTCGCGGGTTCTATTCCTGGTCAGGGCCAGCGCCTGGGTTGCAGATTTGACTGCTGGTTGGGGCGCCTCTGGAGGCGGCTGATGGATGCTTCCATCTCACATCGATGTTTCTCTTCCTCTCTTTCCCCCTCCCTTCCCTCCCTCTAAAAGTAAATCTATGGAAATTTTTGAAAAAGAACGTTTTGTTTGAAAAGTTCTGTTCTGGTGCCCCAGAGGATACGGAAAGACTAGAGACAGTGTAGTGTTTAGGAAACTACTTTCGAGTTGTAAGGGAAAGACACAGAGACAGGAACTGCGGCCTGTAGGGGGCGCCATCCACACCCAGCGTAAGACGCCCAGCGGACAAACTTCTTCCCTAGTAGGGGCGGCCCCTGGTTTCCCTCTTTTCAGTAGGTCTCACATGAAGGCTTCCAGCGGCATAGGGACCACAGGGACGTGGTGTCTCCTCTCCTGAACTCATTTCTTCCTCCATCCCCAGTGACCCTCAAGTGCTGGCTCCAGCTCTTCCCTCTGGTTCCAGTAGTGACCTTGGACATGTCAGACCTTCTCTCCAGGCCTCACTTCCTCTCTCTTCCTTTTCTTTTGCATTTTCTTTGGCTCCATATTATTTCCCTAGTAATAGCCCCCAACAGGGAAATTTTGCTCCCTCCTGAATTCCCCGCCAGATGTCTCCAAAGTCCTGACATCCTCCTTAATCTTCCAGCTCCACTGCCCCACCCTGGTGAGGAAGAGCAACCAATTGGTCCCATAATGGCCCCACTGATTGTATTATGGGTGTCTAATGCAATATGCCCTCATGAGGACCATCCATCAAAGCAGAGCCCCTCCCCAAGTCCCTGCCACCCCAGTCTCATTAGTCCGGCGGCCCATTCATCACTACCACCCACCTCCACGGAGACTTGCCTAGACAGATGAGGGGCCAAATCAGATTTATGGAGAGGAATCGTGGAAAAAATCAGCCCCATCCATCTCTCAGACACTGAGGAAGGAGCCCCGTGTCCCCACTCCCTCCAAGGCTCCTTAGGGAAGCGGGTACTAATGGAGAAGCCAGTCAGGTTGCTTTTGTTCTCCTGAAGGCCCATTCCTGAGCCCCCATGTTGCCTAGCACAGCCCTGCAGCTGGCTCCACCAGGAGTTCATAATTTCTGGAGCAAAGCCCCTGCCAGGACTGGGACACCATGCCCAGTCGGCCACAACCTCTGAGAATCCAGAGAATTCATTTAACGGGTCCCTGGGTTGGGCCAAGTGCTGTGAGTGGAGGGTGGGGAGGTGTAGGCATCGAGCCCAGTGCAGGGATGAGAGCAGTGCTGGGGCAGCCTTCTCAGGGCAGGGGATCCACCCAGGCCTTGTGTCTGGGAGGAGGCCTAGCCCAGGGCTCGCTCTAGCTCTGTGGGGCCAGACTGGGCAATTCTCCTTCTGTGCATGAAAATGACTTTAAGAGGCTTGAGACTGGGGTGAGGTGGGGAGGGGAAAACTGCCTTTCAGACCCCAGGATTTGTGAAACCTGAAGCTTGTATGATTTGGGGGATCCCCTTTAAGAAAATAATGCATAAAGAGAATTGCTAAGGTCCCTCCCAGGACCCTGTACACATGGGCGACCCCAAAGCATCAGCTTTCCTCAGCGTCACCTCGAATCTGTCCCTGCTGTGAGCCTGCCACTGTGCTGAGTGCTGTATATGGATTATCTCGTTTCTAAATCCTCACAACTGCCAACTTCTTAGTAAGGTAAGACTTATTCTCCCCACTTTTATAAAAAAAATTAAGCCTCAGGGAGGTTAAGTGACTCGACTTGGCCAAGACATGCAGCTGGTGCACGGCAGAGCTGTGCTGGGGGCGCCTCTGGCCCAGACATCTCCTTTCCACACGACCCTCAAAATGTGGACAGAGTGCCCCTCTCTCTGCGGTTGCTCTATACGCCAGTGCCCTAGCAGGGCCTGAGAGGGACCCGGCGGAGTCACGGGGCCAGGAGGGTGGGAGAAATTCTCAGAACCTAGAGCCCCGAGGAATCAGCGGAGGGTGTTCTGAGCTTGGGCTATGCCTACACAGTAGTTAATCTTGTGTCCCTCAAGCTGACCAAGTTCCCACCTGAGTAGGGTCCTGGTGGAGGGAGTGAAGGGGTTGAGCAGAGCTGGAAGACCGTAGCTGGGGCCCAGGCCATGCAAGGGCCCTTTTAGGTTCACACAGCCTTCTTCACCCGCACCCCAACCTCACCCAGTAGTCCATCCTGACTGCACCCGCACTGCAGGCCCAGGCAGTCTCTGCTCACCTGGGCAATCAGGGGCTGAGGATGGGGGTGGCCCCGAACCAGCTCACAGAGAATGGGGAGTGGACCAATCATGTGTAGTGTGGATAAAGAAGGTGTGAATCTCCGTGAGCACATGTGAGAGCGGTGGGAGCATCCACCTGTGTGCGTCCACTCAGTAGAGTAAGCATCGCACACTTTTCCTTGCTCATTTGGTCTCCATGTGACAGTTGGGCCAAGTATCTTCCGCACAGTTGCCACTTGCCCCTGAGGGCAACGTCTCCCCTCCCCTCGGAGGGCACACCCAGCCCCAGGCCATGTGAGCTGCTGCTGTAATAACTAGCATGATCCTGCAGAGATCTTGCCAAAGCACCTCCATCCTGCCTCCCTGCCTTACCCGGTCCCCTGCCCTTCACTGCTGCCTCCCTGCAGGCCCAGACCCTCTAGCCAACTAGGCACCCTGGCTTGCTCCCCCAGCACATGGGCCCTCCAGCAGTGGGTCAGGAGAGTGCCTGGGAAGGGATTCCATCCCTCTCCATTCTTTGCCTGGTTTTCTTTCCATGCTTCCTCCAGCCCCCATTCCCACATGGGGTTTATCGGCTGACCTCACTGGATCCTCACACTGCCCCCTCCCACAGAGCTCCCTGTCCTGCCTGGGCCCTGAGTTCAGAGCAGAGGGTTGCAGAGTCAGGCTGTGTTCTGCAGGAGCCCACAGTCTGAAGGGGGGCATGTTATAGTGGCGGGGGGCTCTACCGATGAAAGACATCGATCTGAACAGGGTCTCTGTCTGGGGGCAGAGAGTCCCGCACTCTCAGGAGGCGCCCCTAAAAGTGTTTATGTCACCGTATGGATGGGTGAAATGCCTCAGTGAGGGAGATGGTTTTGTGCACAGTGATAAGGAGCTGCAGTTCACTCCTAAAGAGGCTGCTGGGTGAAGACGCCCACTGTTGCTCATGGGTGGGGAAACTGTGCGTACATGTGTGCGTGCCTGCGTGCATGTGCCCAGGTGGGGCCGAGTGAGACTGCTGGCCCAAGTCCCTTGATAGAATAGAGATTCTAGATACTGAGGGGAACAAATGAACAGCATAATCAATCTCAGATGAGGGTAACAAGGACATGTATTTTGAGCAAAAAAAAAAAAAGAAAGAAAGAAAGAATGAATGAATGAAAAAAAAAAAGAAAAAAAGAGGTTCCTTTGTCCCAGATTCCTTTTCTTCCACATGAAGTTAAGTATCTGCACGCCTCGGCTCTGTCCCAGGCCCACTGCCCTTTCCACACAGGCTGCTCTCCCTCCAGGGCTCCGGTTGGCATCTGAATGCAGGAGACGCTCAGCCTCCTCTCCAGCCCAGATCTCTCCTGAGAGCATCGGTGCTCTCCATGCTCAGGTCACCAGACGGCTCCATGTGAATGAGTGTCTCTTAGTCGCCTGGAACCCCCCAGGACCAAACCCGACTCATCGTCTTGTCCCCCAGGCCTCACCCCTCTGAGTCCCGAAGCCCGGTGGGTAATGCCACCATGCACCCAGAAACCCAGCCTGACATCCTGACCTCCCCTTCATTCCGCCATAGCTCATCACTGCCAAATCTGCCCACGTTTTGGTTGGAACTGTAAAGACTTCTGAAATCTGCCCACTTTTCTTCACCCTCAGGTCTCTGCTCCAGATTCGCCGGTGTCAGTTCTAGAGGAGATTGAACCTAACCCCCAAAGTGCAGCAGGGTTCATTTGGTACCCCCGTGCCCCCAGCTCCTCCTTTATAAAGCGAGCTACTAGTGTCTGCCCCCTGGGCTCGCTGTGAGGATTAAGTGAAACAAACTACCCGAAAGTCCTTTAAAAAGAAAACAAAGAAGTACCAGGCACATAGGAAGTGCTTTGTAAGTGTCGGCTATTACTATTGTGTTGTTGTCACTATTGTTACCATTATTATTATCATCATCACCTGAATTAACACCACTCTCCTCATAGAGCTTCCTGCCTCCATTCTCATTCCCATCTAACCCACTGGCCACACGGGAGGAGCGGCAGCGGCGTAGACAGCGAGGCATCGTGCTCAGCGTCGTCAGTACGAGCGTAGGCCTGGTGGCCTCTGGGGCTCTTGTTCTTAGCTACTAAGCTGCTCTGCCTACTCGCAAGTATGAAGAATGAATGGATGCGGAGTAGCAGGACAGTGAGGAAGGAACGAGACCAATGGAGGAAAAACGGAAAGGGTGTCAGAGGCCCTCCGGATTTTCCGTACAGAAGGGATTTCAGGGTGGCAAATTGCTTGCAGGGGGTGGGAGAATGGGGACGTGTACTGAAGCTTGATTTGAAAAAGAAGTGTAGAGTTTCAGAGGGGGGCTGCTGATGGACTGATGTGTTAGCGGGGGGAGGCCTTTCAGGAGCCTCTTGGTGCCTCCAGAGCGGTCAGGCCCAGCAGGCAGCAGGGACCCGGAGAAGTCAGGCGAGTTCCAGAAGAGCCTGAGCCATCAGAACTGTCTGGGCCGGGAGGCGTCTTGCTCCTGGGGATCGTTCCTCTTCTCTTTGGCCACCACATCAGTGTCTGGGAGGAAACTAATTAAAGCTGCAGCATCGGGGGCCCCTGATGACCTTGGAGCTGGGCGGGGTGGCGGTGGTGCAGGTGTGAGAGAGAGGGGAGGTGTTCAGGTGGGCGGCCACACAGCCCCCTGCTCTGCTTCACCTTGTTCCTCTGAGAGAGTCGGCGGGAGCTATTGCCTCGCTCGAGAGGAAATGATTTGGACTCAGGATGGGGACCTCTGCTAGCTAGGTTCTCAGGTTAGCTCTGCTCTCCGAGATCTCAGCTCTCGGGGGAACGGCTGCTAGCCCGTGGGTTGGCCTGTTGCTGGGTGGCTTTTGAACAAAGCCAGCTGGAAATGGGAAGGCAGGGGAGGGGGCAGACTTGTTTCAGGCACTGTCTCCACTTCTGTGGGTAAGGGGCTATTTTTCTTCCCAGGTTGTTCTGCATTTGAAGCTGATAACTTGGGTCAGTGCCCACCCCCACCATGGGCCCCAAAGAATGAAAACCTTTGGGACGAGCAGTCCAATGCTTTTATATCCTCTGTCTTGGGCCCCAACTGCCCTGACAGTGCACCCTTCTCCACTTAACAGTCCTGGGAGCTCAAGGGCAGGGAGGAACTTCGATTGCCATGAAAAAGCCCAACCCATCCCTGCCCCAACCAGACCCCTAAGAAGCAGCTGGCTGCACAGGCCAAGACAGGGCGCTATACCTCTGTGACCACCTCTCTGAGAAGGCTTCCCCGGCGTGGAGGGCTGTGGAGGGGAGCCCTGGACGAGGAAGCTGTGCTCCAGCTTGTCTGACTCAGCCCATGTGAAAATGAACAGTGTTCCTTTTAAAAAATCAACAATCTTGCAATTTCTGGGATCCGTGGGATTTTTGCAGCTAAGGTTGAGGGTGGGGGAGGCAGTTTCTAATACCAGGCAACGTGGAGGCAAATTCACTTAGAGCCACCCAACCGCATCCCCCGCCTTTCATATCAGTGTTTTACCTTCGACAAAAGCTCTGGGTTCTCTGTCATGCCTTTCTTTTTTCTGCCTGGATCCCAATTGTCAAGCCTTCAAGAAAATGCACTTCAGTCCTTTGTCACTGAGTGTAATTTGATAAACTGAGCAGAAACACACTGCTCTCCCCATCCTTTCAAAAACTGTTACTGCCAGAGAAAGAGGATGAGGGAGAGAGACCCGAGGTCTTTGAACGTCCGTTTAAGCACGCGGGCACGCACGCAGACGTGCACACTCACACACAGAGTCGCACACACATACCAGGACACGGAGTTGCCTGGCATGGGAGGAGATCGAATCCCAGATTCTTGTGTGCCGGGGGCCCGGCCCCGGGGTCCCGGGGCGGATGCCCTCCCAGCTCCTAGCGACTCCCCTGGTTGCAGGCCTGGTTACAACCGCCCAGTGGGCGGTGCTGGGGCAGGTTCCAGGCTATAAAGGGCTCTTGGCTCCCAGGGCCTGAGGGAACGCCATCGCTGCACCAGTGTCCCTGCCAGCCACAGCTAGCTTGGGGCACTGCTGGTGTCCCAGTGCCACCGGGCAGGCTACCCTTTTCCAGACATTCCAGGCAGTGCTGATTTGGACACAGCTGTCAGTTGCGTTCCTGGTACCTACCCTGTTGGCTCTATCGGCAAGTCCCTTTCTGGGTTGCTTTCATCTGGGTTGGGTGTGGGGTGGGAGTAAAGGACTGGGTATGGGGAATTTGACGAGGAGGATGGGGGTGTTTCTATTTTTTTTTTATCAAAAAAATTCCCAGAGTCTGGGGCGAGACTCTGAAGCTGAGATTTTTGAGATGAGGTAGGGGGCGAGGCTTGTTCCATATGCAGGCACAGGAGAAAGAAGCAAAGTTCCGTCTGGAGGGCCACCCCTTCCCAGGGCTACAGAGGGGTGGGTGAGGGGCTCTCCCCTAGCTGCTGGTCTCCGAGCTGGGCCTGCATCTGGCACCACCAGGCAGAGACACTTGGACAATGTCATTATCTGCAAAACAAAAGTAAAAATAATAATAAAAATCTAAAGAGCCAGTGATGAGAGGATACCTCGGGTGGGGTGGGGGCAAGCCACACTCAGGGACAAAGAAGAAGGAAACCTTGTAGAAATAAATAACTTGTGCCGGAGTCCAGCTTTTCTTCACGGCATCCCAAACAGCAGGATGGCGTCTCCAAAGAGGTGGGTGGGCCGGGCGGGACTCTGCCGGCAGCGATTGTGAAGGGGCCAGTGAATGTTCCAACCAAGGGTCCTGGAGCCCCAGAGGCTGCGAGGAGGGAAAGCAGAGGAGAGCTGAGCCCCTGGGGGCTCTAGGAAGGTGGCATCCATGG
>PVKM010042031.1:0-12942 GCA_004027735.1 Carollia perspicillata | reverse complement strand
AGCCCCTCCCCGCACCTCCAGGGGCAGCGTGTGCGGCCTGCATGCCTAGGTGCGCTCTCTGCACAGGGCCCCTCACCCTGACCTGGCCCTGACCCTGGCCCTGCACACCCCATGTTCTTTCCCAGCCTGGGCGGGGCTGACACCTGCCGGCCCGGGAGCCCTGCCCGCCGGCCCGCGCGCCCAGCGCACCACCAGCGCCCGGATGCGGATGCTGTCCCTCTCGCTGCACTTGTACAGGTCCTTCAGCAGCGAGACGCCGTTGGCCGTGATGAAGGACGCCCGCTTGGCCTTGCCGGCCGCGTGGATCAGCGCCTCCACGGCCACCAGCTGCTCCTCCTCCCGCTCCGAGGCACACAGGGCGATCACGCTCTCCATGACGCCGCTCAGCTCCAGGGCCCGGTTGCCGGCGTCGCACGGGCCCTGCAGGAGGCAGGACACCGTCTGGATGGCCCGCAGCTTCCCGGCCAGCCCGTGGCCCTCAAACCAGCTCCTGAGGGGCACAGGGGGGCAGCTGTCACAGTGAGGCCAGCATAAAGGGACCCTCCGTCCCTCCCACTGGCCAGGCAGGTGCACTCCCCGGGCAGGGACGGCAGGGAAAGCGGCCGAGGGGAAGACGAGGCCGTTTCCCTGGACAGCGGCACTGACGCCCCTTCTCTGGGCTCCCCTTCCAGCCTCCCCGACGATTCCCCACCCCGTGTTCCCCTTTCCGTACTCCGCAAGGCCAGACACTGCCCTGCTGCTGTCATTGCCTTCTCCCGACTGCGACCTCTGTAAGAGCAGGACTGTCAGGACGCACTGCTGTGACCACGGACACGCAGCACGTGCCCAGTACAGGGCCCGGGCTGCGCGCGGCATCACAGCGGACCGAGAACGAGGGCCGCCCCTGCGGACGAGGAGTCCTCCCCGAGGCCGCCTCCCCGCCCCGCTTGCCTGATGTAGTCCTCGCAGAGCCGGTGGAAGTTCTCCCTCTCGGCGTCACACCTGAGGTCATCGAAGAGCTTGCTGAGCAGGGTGGCGGCGCTCATGCGGCTGTTTGCTGTCACCGCGAGCTCCCCGGGAGGCTCCTGCAGGGAGCCCCCCACCTCCAGGATCTTCTTCAGACCTGCGAAGGCAGCCTGTTCAGAAGCACAGCCAGCCCAGCCCCGACGGGCCGAGGGCAGAGGCTTCCGGACCCACGCCGGGCAGGCCGCAGGGCGCGCGCGCAGGGCGGCTCGGACTGTGGCCTGCGGACGGCCGATGCTCTGGGGCTGTGAGGTTCCTGGTGGGCGCAGAACTGAGGGGAGAGTAACAGCCACGCCGCACAGGACTCCTGGGGCGACACAGGAAGGCGAGCACCCCGTAGGTGCGCTCACACAGGGACTCTCGCCAGGCTCTGCTCATCTACCCTTCAGGGGAAAAGACCACTGCCAATGTCCACGCTACACGCCACCGTTTTCCCCGAGTACAGAAGTGGTCCTCGCTCACCAAACACCTTCGGGCACGAAAAGCGGACCCAGCCTCCCGGTAACCTGCTCGCAGGCCGGCTCGGTGTGCAGGCTCCTGCACACGTCCCCACCGGGTGGGGGGGGTCTGCCGCTGAGTGCCAGGAGGGCCAGCAGGGCCGCACCTCAGTGCGGACACGCAGCTGGCGCTGAGTGGGCCCGGCCACCCACGCAGGACGCGACACGCCCACTCTGTCTCCTCCCGCGGCTAACACGCCGTCCCCTACCTTGGTCAATGACCCAGAGGGTGAGGCTGTTGTCGGGGTCCTTATAAGACTTCCGGGGCACCACTTTAATCAGGAGGGTCAGGGCGTTGTCTCGGCCTTGGCCCGAGACCCCCACCTCGGTCAGCAGCCCCAAGAGGTTACCGACGAGGACCTTCAGCTCCCGGGCGGGATCTGGCAACAAGAAATCAGCGGGTTCCACAGGGACCCAGCCCTGCCCGACCTTTGAACTTCCCCGGAAAGCCAGAGGGGCACAGGGAGGGGCACCTGCGCCCTGGGCTCTGGGCTGGGCTCCAGCTTCCCCACGGCTTAGAAGCTGCAGTGAAATCCCGTCACCAAACTGTGTTCCTGAAAATCCTGTGCCCGTGAGCCTGGCCCCAAGGGACTGGCTGGCTCAGCCCCTCCCACCCGTCCCTGACGTCACCACCCAGGGCGCCCAGGCCTGCTTCCGCTCACCCACGATGAGGGCGCCTTCTTTGCCTCGGAAGCCTTTCTTGACACCTTCCCTGAGGGCGTCAAACATCACCTGCAGCAGGTGACAGGCCGCCAGCGACACAGCCTGGTTTTCCACGCCCAGGACGGAGACCAGCTGCCGAGTTCCCAGCACGCTCAGGGTCGCCACTGTCTGGGAGGGCGACAGGAGGGCAGAGCCTCTGGGTGGGCCCCTCTGAAAGCGGCCGAGGGTCAAGTCCCCGCGCCCCGGGTTCCAGCCAGCTCAGGTAAGCGCGGGCACGGATTTCCCCACAGCGGTCGGGGCAGGGCTGCTCCAGCTAACGCGCCTGGACACGAGCGTCCATGCCGAGGGTCATCACGGTGCCAAGCCCTTCATATCTGGTCATGTCACTGTTCCAATAGCACGGATACTGTGGGTGACACCAGTGGTCACATCGAGATGCCAGTGGGACTGTCAGGGGAGGAGGGGTGCCCTGGTCGCAGCGGCAAGCTGGCCGTGAGCACCTGGACTTGGAGTCAGTGACCGGGCCTCCCTGGGAGCCGCTGCGGAGGGTCACTCTCGGAAGCCACCCCCTGAAGCAAGTGCTCGGGTGGCAGTGGGTGCCTTTGCCACTTCCTGGCCCCGGATCATCACAAATCACATGGGCCTTTTTTGAGCCACTTTAGTTTTTCCTCCCCTGTTACAGGTCTCCTTGCACTCTGCCTCAGGTTCTTTTTGGAGTAAGCTGAGAGGTGGATGCACGGACGGAGGGACAGACGGACGGACTGCAGCAGTACCGAGACCCTCCAGCCCACCTACCCGGGACTGGTGCTCAGAGCAGATGCCGACCAGCGTGCGCAGCGCCGCCAGCATCAGGTCGGTCTCGCCCGTGTCCAGCAGGCGCTGCAAGAGCTGGACTCCGTTGTTCCGGAAGATCTTCTCGGCGCCAGCCTCCTCCCGGGCCAGCACCACCAGGTTCTGAGAGGCCTGCGTCAAAGGAAGCGCAGGACAGTGTGGGCACCCCCGCCACGCAGGGCCGGGCGGGCAGAGGCCCCGAGCTCCAGCCCAGCTGAGCGGCCTCGCTGAGCGTCAGGGTCCTTCTCTGTAAGCAGAGGCAACAGCCTGCGCCCAGGGCTGATGGCTACAGGACGTGGGGTTCCGAGTCCCTGGCAGCCTGAGGGGCAGGGTCAGTGTCTCGGTCGCCTTTGGACACCCAGCGCATGGCAGGCGGCCTGACCAGCAGGTGCCCCGTGAACACTGGTTCCCTCTTGGACCCCCAGCCCCGAGCTCCCGCCCAGGCCCTATGACCCCAGGTGCGTGGCCTGAGCAGCGACATGCTGCAGACCAGGCCCACGGGGGCCTCTGGGGCCAGCACGTGGGCGGGGCAGCTCTACCGCAGCCCAGCTCTCGCTCCGCCCAGGCCCTCACCTTCTGCTTCTTCTCAGTGCCTTTCTCCTGCGGGTCCAACAGGATCTGGAACATCTGTTCCACCTTGGCATCCGTCGAAGACATGTATCGGACCTGTGACAACCCAACGAAGAAGCCTGGAACAAACCCCCGCTTTGGCCGGAGACAACACCCGCCCCTCTGTCTGTTCTCTCCGGCTGCTCCCAGGGCCTGGCTGCTGCCTTGGGGAGGCACGGCGAGCATGTCTGGGTTCAGGACCTGCACCAAGCTACCGTGGGCAGGAACAGACTCGCCTGGCAGCTTCTCCCAAACTCCCTGTGGCTATTTTCCTCTCTGAGCGACTTCCCGCTTGGGCAGCAGGGGCGGCGCCCGTGCTGAAGGCAGTGCCATTCCGAGGGGGGGGCACCCTGTTAGCCAAGGGCCACCTGCTCCCACTGGTGTCATCTACGGTGTGGCAGCACTGACACTTCCTGCAAGGGGGCCAGCGGGTCAGGAGGTAGCTGCCGACACTCCCCTCGGGCTGCGTACTCAAAAATAACCTGAATGATCACGGTGGTCCCAGGCCTTCCCCCGCACCACGGGCCTGGGCCTGGATGGTGGCACAGGCCTTACGTGTGCTACACCCCCTCCCCTCCTGCATCCATGGCAGACATGAGCAATCAATCTCCGCATATTCTGCTGACAGGCCCAGGTGACAGGCTCCCTCATCCTTCCCACGCAGGGCCCCAGGCAGACCCTGCTAGTCAAACGGCACTGGCACGGAGAGGAGCACGGTGTGCCCCCAGGTCTCGACCTCACAGTAAGGTGTTCGCCATTGCAGTTCTTGCGTCCACTGCGTCAGCATTTTAACACCAAATTATCTGGTTAATTCTACTTTGGTTATAGTTCATGATGGTGTTTAGACTCTCTTCTCCTCAATTTTTCCTTTCCCCAGGAGTCACACTGTTATCATTTTGACATGTACCTTTTAAGTTATTTTTCTCACATTTACACACCCGAGTGTACGCAAAGGAAAAACACGGTATTGTCTTGAGGTGTGCACGTGAGACAATCGTTTAACGTCAACGTCGTCACACGACACATCTCACTGTACATTTTGTGTTTCGCTTCACAAGCGCCGGCTTTCCGCGTCTGTGTCTGCGGACCTACCCCGTCTCCGTAACTACAACACGGGAACCTGTAGTAGGGACGCCGCCCAGCTCCTCAGCCGTTCTCCCGCTGCCGGGCACGCTCCAGTTCGTCACTGAGACAAACAGGGCTGACAGAAACACACACGCCTGCTCGCGACCACGGGCAAGACTCCTCTGGGGAGACGTGGCAACACCGCAGATCCCACGGTGTGCTCGGGTACAACTTCCAGAGCCACGCGGAAATGCGCTCCCGCTCAGCTGTACCGACTCAGCCCTGCCAGCAGCCAAGAGCAGGCCCACGCCCCGCAACCTCACCACTCAGGCGTCGGCCTCCCTGCCTCCAGCAAAGTGGCCAAACATCCAAACAGACCATTGCTGACAAAACAGCACCCTGCTGCTATTTCAGCTTGCTCTTCCCTCGCTGCCGCCGCCGCCACGGGGAGCATCGTTCTGTAAGCCCCTGTGCCATCGGTACCTCCTCTCTGCAGACGTGTGTTGACACCGCGGACCCAGATCCATTTACCGGTGTCCCTCTGCCACCAGCGAATGCCGCGCTCTCTCTCAGCCACGCACATACCTTCTCCTGAATCTGGCCGCCGATGCTGCGCAGGGCCTCCTGGAAAACTCTGTTCTTGGGCTCCAGGCTCACGCATCTCTGCAGGTCAAGGACGGCCTGGTCGAGGCGGCCCAGCTTCTCCAGGGCTTGGCTCCGCCGGTAAAGTGCCTTGACGTCCCCACCGTCCTTTTCAATGGCTGAGCACAAACGGGAGCTCTGTCAGCGCCCATGCGGCCGCCGCCGTCTCCAGGCAAGAGCAGGAGGGAAAGATCTTGAGGGCCAGAGGAAGGTGGGGGGACGGATGTGGGGCTCAGCACTTCAGCCTCGGAAAAGGTGAGGGCAGCTGCAGAAAAGGAAATGCCCGAGGAAGTGGGAAAGAAGGCAGGCGTGTTTCGGGGGGAAGGAGGAGAACGTGCTGGTGCAGTGGTCCCAGAATCCTCGCCCACCACAGAAGCCCCACAGCTCCACACGCGAGACAGTCCCTACCTTTGGACGCTTGGGCTTCTGCTTTGTTGTAATCTTCCTGTAAAAGGAGACACAGGAGCCTGGCTCTTTTTCAGGGCACTAACTGGGCAGCAGGACTGCTCTCCAGAATCACCTGGTGCTCTACCGCCCGGAGGCCCAAGCCATCCCACAGGTGTGTGTGGCCTGAGAAGGTGAATGCCCTGCCAGGGGCCCCTCAGTGGCGAGATGGGCAAACCAGAGCCGGCAGGGCAGGGGCAGGGGGCTCCCTCACCAGCTTGAGGTGGCAGGCAGCCAGGTTCCGGTGCAGGATGGCCTGGTCCTCGGCCGTGGCGTCCAGCCCCAGAGCCTGGGTGTAGGCCGTCAGGGCGCCCTCGTAGTCCCCGCATTTGAACAGCTCGTTACCATCCTTCCGCAGCTGCTCCACTGAGGCGGCCTGTGGAGGGAAGCGGTGGAAACGCGGAGATGGGCTCAGGGCAGAGTTGGGAGCTAGAGGTCCGGGACGAGCCTCATGTGGGGCCAGGACTGAGGGAGGAGGCTGGGGATGGTCAGAGCAGGTGCGAAGTGGTGATGGTGCCCGGGGTGGGGAGGTGGGTACGCAGCCCGGGGATGGTGGGCTGGGGTTGGGGGGCGGTCCCTGAACCACTCACAGTCATTGCGGAGGGGGCGTCCGGAGCGCGCGCTGGGGAAATCTCCGAGGCAGGCTGAGTCCAAGCTCCGGAATCCGCCGCCCCGCGCCCCGCCCCAGGCCTGCGTCAGAGGCGGTGGCGGAAGGGGGCGGGGCCAAAGCGTGCGCGTCTGGGAGGGGCGGGGCGCTCAGCCGGCCCGCAGGCGCGGAGAAGCCCTGGGCGCGCCTTGTCGGTCGGTTCCAAACGAGACCTGCAGGGAGCGCTTGGCCGAAGACCCGCAGCAGCCGAGGCCCTGACCGCGGCGTAAGTGCAGGAGGTCTGCCATCATCAGGGCTGCGAAGAGCAGCCTGCAAGAAGCCCAAGGCTGGGAGAGGGCTGGGTCTCTGTGGGAGAGGGAGCAGTATCAGGATGCTGGCCTCCGCTAGTGCAGTCTGTGGGTAACAGAGCCCGGGAGAGTCCAGAGAAAGCTCATGCCCCCTCGCCGGATAAATGCAGACTCTGAAAACACCAATTCAGGGGGCCCACACCACCCATGGAAAGATTCAAGATTGCAAACCCTGATTATAATGTGTGTAATCCACGATGTACCACGTCCTATCAGTCTTGACCCTTGCCCGGACAACACAGGTGTGCCTCCGTTACCCACTTTCACAGCCCCCTGAACTTTTCCTTCACCGAACTGTTTGTAATCACGTATTGGCTTGATTTTCTGTGTGAAGTCTGTCTCTCCACTAGTCTGTAAGCTACAAGCCTCCCACCCCAGAATTTAGGAACAGAGTCCCCCATCCTGGAACTCCCTGGCAGTGTTCCCAAGGCTTCGGGCCCGGAGTTCTCGCCTGAGGATGGGCTGAGGCTGAAGAGCAGACAGGTTGAGCGGGTGTGGGCCTCAAACTTAGCCCTGGTGCATCAGGAACCCCCTGCAGCCTGCAGGTGGCAGTAGGAGGCTTCCTCCCGAGGATCAGAGGGCTGAGGACAAGACACCCGGGTAGTGGTGGCCAGCGCACGGCATCCTGGGTGATTTGGTACAAGTGAGGGTGCTGAGCCAATACTGAAAGGACAGGCAAGGGGGCTGGAGACAGGCAGGAATGGACTGCCCACAACCTACTCCGCACCTTCGGGAGAGTGAAAGGGATCAGCTGTATAGAAGGGCAGGCTCCCTCCCTCCCAACCAGCTTCCCAGAAGAGCCCAGGTTTTGCTGAGAGAGTAGGGGACCTGAAAGGGGAAGGGGGATATGGAGGAGACTGCTGAACCTAGAGGACAGGTAGCTGGGCAAGGGTCATTCAGCTGAACAGCAGCAGCAGCCCCATGGGAAGCCCCCTCTGGAAGCCCATGAGAGGTTACTGCCACTCCGCCCTGGCCCTAGGTAGCCCCGCATCCCTCACTGAGAATTCTGGCTGTTCCATTTCAAGCCCCAGAGGCCTCAGTCCAAGTGTTGGGAACTTTCCTCCCTAACCTCAGCATCGTGGTAACCACCAGGACTAGCTGAAAACCAAGGGCAAGTCCTCTCACTGACTTTCCCCCTGAGTCCTCATCTGCCCCAGCTGCCACCCAAAGCACTAAAGCTACCTGTCTGGGGTTTGCTTAGCAACGAAGTGATCCCATGTCACAGGGAAAGACTTCACCCTACAGCGCACAGTAGGTGCCGGGGGTGCTGAAGCAGGAACCCTATGGCATCCTGGGGTTGCCAAGAAACACACACGAAATTTGCCCCAGCCCCTGAGAGCAAAGGAGTCGATTCCTGCAGAAACATCGCTGATGCTTGGGAGGCTAAATCTGAAGCTATACAGCAGCGCTCCCAGCATAGGCTCCAGTTTCCAGAAGGTCAGGTCCAAGGGTCATGTGGGCCCAAAAGTGAAGGTGCCCTGCCCTCCACAACCAGGCCCCTCCATGCAAGGAGAATTATTTTTCAAGCACTAGGAGAATTTTCAGAGCATTGACAGGTTGGAGATTTTCATGGGGAGAGAAGTCCCTCCTGGGAGAAGCTGGATGGCTCTGTCCTTGAGGCTAGGTGCATTGCCCTTCCGCCTCCATAACAGTCACCTGTACCTTCCTGCCCGGTGCTCAACACGCTGTGAGGCCACTGTTTTATTTCTTTTCTGTCTTCCTCCTTCAATCTGCCATCTGGACCTCATTCCACAATCCCCGAGGCCTCCTCGGCGCCAGGGGGCGCTGTGGTGCTCGCCCCATGTTTACCGAGCTCTCAGGGGCGCGGACCCAGCGCCCCGATGCGATGGGCTCCGAGGCGGCGCGGTTGCTGGAGGCTGCAGATTTCGCGGCTCGGAAGCACAGTGGGCAGCGGCGAAAGGACCCCGAAAGGACCCCCTACATCAACCACCCTATCGGTCGGCACGGAGCCCGGGGAGCAACCGCAATGATGTCGGGGCGGGGGGCGTGCAGCTCATTGAACACCTACTCTGCACTCAGCTTTGTGCCTGTCAGTTTGGGTGTTTAAGCCTCGCACAATCCGGGGCGGTGGGCATGGCTGTTCCTTGTGGACGCCTGACACCCAGAGAGAGTCAAGACTTGCCCAAAGCCATCCAGTTACTGGCTCTACAAAACCCACAACACGCGTGCCTGGGACTCCCCTCGGGTCTGACTTCCTGCTTTGCCCCGCCAGGTGTGGCTCGGATCCTGACCCATGAGGCGGGAATCACTGACATTGTGGTGTTACAGGTAACATTCCTCCTCCTCTGACAGGAGGCTGGGTTGGGGATCCGGGGCCCCATTCATCTCTGGCGTCACAGGGCTGGGTGGAAACCTGTCCCCAGGCCGCCCTGCTCCATGACACAGTGGAGGACACAGACACCACCCTGGATGAGGTGGAGCTGCACTTTGGGGCACAGGTGCGGCGTCTGGTGGAAGAGGTAACAGATGACAAGACTCTGCCCAGGCTGGAGAGAAAGAGGCTGCAGGTGGAGCAGGCTCCCCACTGCAGCCCCGGGGCCAAACTGGTGAAGCTGGCGGACAAGCTGTACAACCTGAGGGACCTGAATCGCTGCACCCCAGAGGGTAGGACTCCCCAGCCTGCTCCGACGGAAAGGGGAGGGTCCACCTTCTGGAGGCCCGGGTGGGTCAGATCCCCTGGTGGGGGGGCGGGGAAAGTCTGGCGTTTTGGTTAATTCTCCCAACTAATTCTACTAGATCACTCTGATCTGCTTTCATAGGGCAGAAATACAGTACTATAGCGGGGCCAACGGGAAGTTTTCAGGACAAATCATACCATCAAGAAGTCAGCTCCTGGCCCTGCACCAGACCCACAGGAAGCTGGCGGAATCCAGTGCTGTCCTGCACGTTGTGTGAGCAGTTTTCTGTCCGTTCACACGCAGGATGGTCTGAACATCGAGTCCAGGAATACTTTGAGTGGGCAGCGCAGGTGGTGAAGGGCCTTCAGGGGACAAACCGGCAGCTGGAAGAGGCTCTGACGCAGCTGTTTAAGGAGCGGGGGTTGGAACTCTGAGCGGTGCGTGGCCGGAGTGGCAGAGACGCCAGCCTTGTCCAGGCCAGAGCAGAGTCCTACGCCAGCCTTTCGGCGCCTCTCAAGCTCCCTCCACAGTTGGCTCAGCCCGGCGGCCAAGAACATTTGTTTGCCTTTTCACACTCAGAACGTCTCCTGCCAACTACTAAGCTGAGCCTGGATTGTGGATGTCGGACAGCCCCCCCATCCACTTCTAGCGCCGTCACTGCCCTTCAGGCCTTGAGTCTGTTGGCCATTTTGCAAGGTGAGGTCTCCGGTCCCTCAGGTACTTGGGCTTGTATAAACACTTGTTCATAGTCACTACGGAAAATAAACCATTTTGCGTAAAGCTTTAGGTTGCTGCTCCTTCTCCAGACTCTGGAGTGGGGAGCCGGTAGCTGGGATACCTGCTCCGAGCCTGGCTTCCTCATCAATGACCAAGGCTGTGTAATTCTCAGGGTTACTTTACATGATGCCCCGGAAGGAGCCTGACACCGGTGCTCCAAAAATGGGAGTCATCCCCGTTAAGAAAGTTGGACTGGGTGGCAGATGAATTGGAAAGGAATGCCACCGGCCAGTTTGAAGCCCCTGCTGAACACGGGAGGGACCCCAGCAGCTGCCTGGTAGGCTCGGTGGAATACCGCCGGCCCCGGACAGCCCGGGTCGCAGCCTCATCACTTTGCGGGATTCTTTGGTTGCTAAGCCACAGACTTCCGGGTGGCTACGGAAGTGACCCTTCCCCGAGGCCCAGCGGTGGGCGGGGCCTGAGGAGGGGCTCGGGATTGGGGGATTCAGCAGGAGGTGGGTTTTTGGTGCCTGCTGAGCCGATAGGTTTATTACCCCCCTTGAAAAGGGTACCCCGTAGGGATGAGTAAATAAATTGTTAAGTCGAAGCCACTTCGTTCCTGGCCAGATGGGTTTTCATCCAAAGAAGGCCCAGTGCAGTTTACAGGGGAAAAAAAAAAAGGCAAAGGGCCACAAAAAATATGACTTTAAAAGGAAACGAGTTTCAGGACAGACAGTCCCAGATAAATAAACAACGTTCAAAAGTCCAGTGTAATCCTCTTAAGGGCAGAGCAGCTTTTCAGAGAATTTGGGGTTGTTTTTTTAATTTTTTGGGGGGGGCCGTTACAGGATTTTAAAAACAGTATTTACTTGCCAAAGTCTTAAGATCAGTCTGCAGTTTTTAAGTGGTTTAAAATTCAAGTTTCAGGACAATTTAACGAACACGAACCCCTTCTGTACCCTCAGAATGAAGAGAGAATTACAAGGTGCTTGATGGACAAACCTCACATCATGCGCGATGCTCTTTATAACCAGATGGGCGGGGCGGGGCGGGGCGGGGCTCACTCTCATTCTTCAGGAAATGAGCCTGGAGAGGTGAGAAGGCTCGTTCATGATAAAACGGGTGGAATAGTGACGGAATCAGGACCAGAACCACTCTCCTGTTCTGCCTCGCTGCTGGACCCTGCAGCCACATGAGAGTGACCACCACTGAGGTCACACTAACCTCTGGATGGACTGGAAGATCGGGCCCGAAACAGCTAGTGCATTTGGACTATGAGTCTAAGGCCTTCTTAGGTGACTTCTTTGATTTGAGCCAATATAGAAGGTATTTATCTTTTAAATTCAATTTTTTTAAACCAACAGAAACTTAGAGAAGTTGGAAATAGAGAATATGTTAAGTTTTCCCCCTGAACCGCCTGAAATTAACTTGCTGACTTGATGCTCTATCACCCCTAAACACCTTATTATTTAGACACAGAAATTCTATATGACCAAACTAGAACCATTAACGCCAAAATATTAACATTAGCACATAGCTACCTTAAGTCTGTGACAACAGGGCGCCTCACAGTTCACACAGAGGCTCACTTTGGCTGAGCTGGGAACCCAAAGTTTTGCTTCTGGCCTAGAATTAGAATGCTTTTCCATTTTAAATACTTCACACACCACTCCTAGGCATTAGGGGGCAGCAGTATAGCTATGCTTGGTCCTCTAGTTTGAACGGGAAGTCCCGGGGCATTCCAGCAGGGAACACCCATTTCTAGACCTTCTCGAGGCTTTTACACTCAATTGAACGCTGTGTCTTAAGTCTTCATTCCTGTCACATTCCAAAAGCCAAGAAGGCCTCCCCCGCAACCTAGTAGTACGTAGACTACCTAATCATGTGGAGTTCACTTCCAGTTCAGGTTTATCCTCAATTAGGGAGGTCAAAAGTCAGGAGTCAAAGTGGGTGGAAGCTCATTGCAGGTCCACTTGGTCCTGGCAACTGAACTGATTCCTCACTGACTCGTAAATGAAACTGAGATTTGTTAGGAAGGATCTGGTTTGTCCTAAGAGAATTAAGGCAAATCGAACTATGAGAACTGCCACTTGGAAGCGTTTGTTCTTTGCATCTTCGTACACATTTTTGTTAGGGAAGAACAAAGATGTTTAGAGATCTTGATTTTGACGGCCAGCCTCATTCCCAGACTGATTTTTCCCCTCTATATGTGCCAGAGTGTCATTGCTAACCACTGTGACAGCGTGGTAAGCCAGTCGGTTTCAGGGTACAGATGTCACTTCCCCTACACAGATAGTCGAGGTTACACTCGCCCACTGCACAAGCCAAACCAGAGCTCTGTCCGGGTTCCGACCTGCCGTACAGCCCTCCCCTCTTCACGCAAACGGGACGGTTAATCTAGGTGGGCAGAGAAGCGCAGGAACAGAATTCTACCCAGTGCCAGGGGCTGACCTTGCTTCTTTCTGCGTTCGGTCCTGGCTCCAGTTCCGATTGTTAACGGTCAGAACTGTGAGCCCTCAGTGCCAGCGCTCCGCGGTCAAGGGTTGCTGCTTGCCGTAAATCCGTAGGCCCGTTTCCCAGTTTGCTATGCAAAAGGATCACCTGGGAGCTGGTCAAAATGCAGATTCCTTGGCCCCTCCTCTCAGAGGCTGGTCCAATAGGCTGTGCCCAGGAACGCGCCTTTCCCCCTACGCACTGCGGTCGGGTTTTAGTTCTTGCCCCTGTCGCCTCGGTCTCAGGCCACTGGAACTCCGCTCCAGACTGCCCCCCACACCGATGACCTTGTTTCTCGCACTGTGATGCAGACGGGACTCCGAGGGCCCCGGGGGGCCGGAAAGAACTCCACGGTGTCACTCTTGCAGCTTTACGTGGCGGCTGAG
>PVKM010042030.1:0-12945 GCA_004027735.1 Carollia perspicillata | reverse complement strand
ACCTTCCATGTGATCTCCATTTCTGTGGCTCTGCTCCTGTTTTAGGTGACCGCTTAGTCTGCTTTTGTTTTTGGTGTGGATGTTAATAAATGTGAGTTTGCTGTCCTTTCTCTGTTCCTGTTTTTTATCTTCTTTTTCTTAGATAAGTCCCTTTAACATTTCATATAATAAGGGCTTGGTGATTATGAACTCCTTTAACTTGACCTTATCTGAGAAGCACTTTATCTCCCCTGCCATTCTAAATAAAAGCTTTGCTGGGTAGAGCAATCTTGGATGTAGGTCCTTGCCTTTCATGACTTGGAATGCTTCTTTCCAGCCCCTTCTGGCCTGTAAGGTCTCTTTTGAGAAATCAGCTGAGAGTCCCATGAGAACTCCTTTGTAGATAACTATCCCCTTATCTCTTGCTGCTTCTAGAATTCTCTCCTTCATTTTAATCTTGGCTAATGTAACTATGATGTGCCTTGGTGTGTTCCTTCTTGGGTCCACCTTATTTGGGACTCTCTGAGCTTCCTGGACTTCCTGGAAGTCTATTTTCTTTGCCAGATTGGAGTAGTTCTCCTTTATTATTTGTTCAAATAAGTTTTCCACTTGTTGCTCTTCCTCTTCCCCTGCTGGTACTCCTATAATTTGGATGCTGTAACAGTTAAAGGTGTCCTGGAGGTTCCTAAGCCTCTCCTCACTTTTTTGAATTCTTGTTTCTTCATTCTTTTCTGTTTGGTTGTTTCTTTCTTCCTTCTGGTCCACTCCATTGATTTGAGTCCAGTTTTCTTCCCATCCCTATTGGTTCCCTGTGCATTTTCCTTCATTTCACTTATCATCTCCTTCATTTGTTCATCTAATTTGTGACCAAAATCAACCAATTATGTGAGTATCCTGATGACCACTGTTTTCAACTATGCATCTGATAAGTTGGCTATCTCTTGGTCCTTTAAAAGTATTGGCTCTGGGGCTTTGAGCTGTTCTGTTTGAGTCATTTTCAGTCAGGTGGCATCTGTTACATATGGGTGGAGGAGCCTTAGGTGTTCACCAGGGCAGAGCAACCTAGTCAGAGGGTTATGATGCTGTCTGTGGGGGCGGGGTCAGAGAGGGAACAATGGCACCTGTTCCATGCTCTCTCAGATTTCCATCCCCTCCGCTGCTTCCCACAAGTGCCTAGTTTATCTACACGTGAATGTGTGTCCGTGGTCGGCCAAGTGCCCTGTGTGCTCTGCTCATCTCCTCCCCGCATCTGGGGTCTGCAAACTCCATGCCACCTATGCTCTCCAGCGCTCCCGGGTCTGCCAAACACTGCCTTTTCCAGCTGCATTCCCTCTCTGCCTACTGCTGATTCCTCCCCTCTTACCAGTCTGGTTGAATGTTTGTCGGACTTCCATAGTTCAATTTTCTGTGTTCTGGTTGTGTTATTGTTTATAAATCTTTGTTGACCTTAATCTTGGTTGTGCAAGGAGGTACAGTGTTTCCACCTATGCCTCCACCTTGGCCGGGAGTCTGACTTGATTTTTAAACTTAGTAAAAGTGATGTATAATTTAGGCAATTTAGGCAATACACAACTTATGGCATTATAAAAAAGGAACTCCTAGTCCTTAATTAAATTTTTCATTAGTTTTATATAATATGTGTGTATATGTTAAATATGTGTAAATTTAAATCTGATACACACAAAGAAATAAAATATTCTATTAACTTTGAAGTAAGTATAAATAATAGATGTCCATTTTTCAAATGAATGTTTTTCTTTTCCATCTTAAAAACAGAGCTTTTTCATATTTATCTATAGCAGCCCCATTCAAAGAGGCTGCGTTACAATAAAACATCAGCAAGCAACCCTTCCATGCCCACCATGACACCTCTAGGTCCTTTTGGAGTTAAGACTCTCATGGACTTGTAGGAGGCAAGAGGATACAGATGATTATTTAAAATTAAATGTACAACTAATTCTGTATGGAAAAATGACAGCCGACTTCATATCCCATCATAGAAAGGAAGGGAGAGGGAGGAAGAGAAAGAGCAAGCTTTGCAAATAAGAAATGATATAAATAATCCCATATGTTATTGTTATCTGTTTATTGTCACAGAAATAACAATTATTTATTCTGAGAATTCTATTACTGAAAGATCAGTTGTCATTTACTAAATAATTGTTACTATCTAATTCCAGGAAGGAATTAGAGATCAGCAATCTTTAAGCCTCCTCCTAATTTTACCCCCATAGTTACCAAACTCAGTAAAGGGTAACCACTGCTCCCACTGGTTCAAAGTTAAAAACTACAGCTCCTTCTAGAAAAACATTCTACATTGACCTTCAAGTCAATACACACCTGAACAAGAGAACCTATCACACTGTAGGAGCTACAAAATGTTCAAAACCAGCAATGCCATTGGATTTTATTGTGCCAAAGTATTTGTCCTAAAATGAAAACCTTAAGGCACTGTCTGGTATTGAGAGTCCTCAGACTAAGTGCTGGAACTCTTGTATCTCTCCCTCTAAGCATCCTAGTGCTTGCTTTCAGGTGAGGTTCATAAAGTGCAGTCACAACCCTCAGCAAAACCGAACAAGTCTGGTTATCAAACTTTTCTATTCTTCACCACTGTTTGGTTGAAAACAAGCCCACAGAGCGGATCTCTCACCCGGCTTTCTTGTACCAGCTTTCTTCACCTCCCTTCTGAGCGCTCTCTCGGCAGCCTCCTTCCTTTTAGCGCTTCTTGATACGCACCCTGACCCAACTGTCGGAGGCTTGTTTAAAGGACAGAGTTCTGAAGCGCGCTTCATCAGATCCTGCCCCGCGGTGGGAAAGAAGCCTAGAAAGTCATTCACTGAACAAGATGGCTCAGCCCTTTTCATATGCTCCTCGGTCAAGGCCTAAAGGGCCTCTTCTCCAAAATCAAACTCCTATCATTTTAAAATTCTATTGGTGGGCTTTGGACATTGCTATTTCTGGCATTTCTTAATTCTAGAACACTAAGCCCCCATTTAAAAATTAAAATGTATTTTCCCCTTGTCAGTTTTTTATGCTTCTCAAACATATTAGTTTGCTTACTATTTGGCTGCTATACTGATAGTGATGAGTAATAGAAAAAAAATGCAGAGGGAAAAATAATTCTGGCAAATTGATATGGTGATTACAAGTTTTTGAAATGGAAAATTTGCGGCACATGCTAGCCAGACGTTATTATCCTTAACTTTTAATGAGCATCAATAGGGTTCTAGTCACTACACAAAACAGCAAAGGAGCACCACCTCAACTGAGTCTCTCTAAATAATAGATTGATGAACAGGTTGCATGCGCGTATATATTTTAATCAATATGTGTTTACTGCTGCTACAAATGACACTAAAACACAGCTACTTCCCAGGTGTCATCACTACTCACAATAACCCAATGAGCATTCTCCCATGTTATGTCGTTAAGTGTTCCTGAAAAGTTGTATGTAAACCAAATAATGTTCAATGTTGTAGAAGAACCTATTATCCTATGGAGAATGCATCTAAGAAGCAATAGGTAGCATATTATTAACTTACTGAAATTTGGTTTAAAATTCTCAGGCTTTCTGTTATAGCCACCTATTTTGAATTCTGTGAAGCAATTCATTTTTATCTTCAACTTGTTAAATCCCCACTATATACTAGGCAGTGTTCTATAGTATAGAACAGAATGCCTAGTTTTAAAATAGAATAAAAAGCCACGTATAATGCAATGTGGAGAGGATGAATTCCAAGAGCTATAACAACTCAAGTATTACAGGGATATTAAAAAATTCAAAGTGGAAAAAAACTGACTACAAGTTTATAGTGCATTTATAGAAATTCTCACATATTTTATATACAAAAGATAACAATATTAGAGAGAAAATCATGTAAGCCTTTAGTTTCATTATTTCCTTTGATTGTCTCAATAAAATATTCAAATCTCAAAGTAAAATTAGCGTACATCGCTAACCCTTTCACCAGACACATGTCATTGCTAACTCCATCATGACATGAACAAGCTATTTGGGCCAGATGGTAAAAGTATCTGTTAATTTAAAATAACCTGTTTGTTAATTGCTCTCAACCCAAGTCATTTTGTCCCTGCACTTTGAACCCTAAAGGTAGTTTGGAATAAATGCGTCTGGGAATGAGAAGTAATTAACGCAAGCAGGCAGCCATGGCTGCAAAGCCAGGAACGGAGCAGGCACGGCCTGGTGTTTGTGCTCTGTGGAACTGATCCTGCGGGTCTGTTGTGAGAATTTTTTTTCCCTTTTCCTTCTGCTGTCTTGTTGCAGGCTGCAACTGGAACCTTCTGCCAAAGCGGACTATCCCATCAGCCCTCTGGCACACTGTGTTGATCAGTAGATAAAACCTTCCCAGCAGTCACAGCAGCCGCTGCCATCGTCAACCCCGTAGCAGTGAGCAGGCAGCTCCGCAGAGTTCACTAACTGCCTCTCCCACCTGCCAACACTTCCTTGGGTCCCTCAAGGTTCTTGTTGTTGCTGACAGTCATGGTGATTGCTTGACCTTGGGCCCCAGCTGGCTGGCTTCCAGAAGGTGTCTCTGATGACAAGGTGTGCTGAAGATCGTGTTCACGGCACTCAGGCACAGAGCAGGGGGTCGGGAGCAGAAGCCCGCTGCAGTTACCTCCAGCTCCAGCTTTTCGCTCAGAGGCAGAAATGATGCGGCCTTTCTCCTTGCAGCCTCTCCCCCTGCCTGGCAGCCTGGACATGGTGGGAAACCAGACCATGACCAGCTCCACGGTGATCAGAAACAACAAAAAATAAAATCTAAAAATGTAGGGAAAAAATGAATTCTATTTTTCCAATCTGTTGAAGCTTGTTTTGCTACCCACTCAAAAAAAAGAAGGAAAAAAAATGACCTGCCAGCTATTTAAACATGACTGTAGCATTTTAAAACATAGGTGACACACACAGGTTTTTATCTGATTGATGCCTCTCTAAGTCTTTGAAGTCCCCGGGCCATCTAGGAAGTTATGTCAATTTATAATTTTCCAGTGACTCTGAGCGTGCGTGTATGTGTGTGTGTGCGTTTTCCCAAATGAGGAAGTGGCATTAGGGTGAATTCGTTGGTACGGCTGACAGCAAAAATTGTGCTCAAAAGATTGAGCTGAGGCGGAACCAGCCAGACTAGTTTTCCCACAACTTGTGCTACACCCTCTGTGAAAAGCTGCTTTTTCTTAGCAAACTCATTTTTGCTTTAATGTAACAGGGAAGCGTGTGTCATAATGGAATGATTATGCTCGGTTTCACCATGGCTGGGAAATGGAAAGACTTGGGAAAAACCTGTAGGAGACTTTCCAAAGTTAAATCCAACATTCTGCCAAATTTATAGAAATTCAATGAAATAGTTGTATTGACACCCTTTATTTAAAGATTCCTCTCTCAAAGGACTCCTAATTACACCTCGTTTTTAGACCTTAGATCCATAACATCTGGTTTTCTATCTTAAAAAACACGAAGACAGGATACTATCAGCCCGCTCCTCCAATCACTGAGTCAAACAAAACTCTGTGTTTTGTTTCTACTTTTTAAAAAATTAAGTTGTAAGGCCTTTCAAACATATTTTATTATTTGATCATTACAACAACCTTGGTAAGAAACTATCTACTTTCTGCACATGTTTAAAATGAGACAAGGATCAAAAAATGACAGCTACCCTGGGAATAAACAGTGACATTGGGATTCAAACACAGCTCTTCTGATTTCAGAAAACACCTCTTATCTTTGCATTAAAAAGTCTCCAGCTTTTCCCAGCTTCTCGGGTCTGGAAATGGTACAGAACCAGGTTAGCCCTGCTCAGGACAGACCTCTGCTTCCTGGGCCTGGGAATTATCCGGATTGGCCTGAGAGCTCAGTGGGTAGCGGGCCTCCTGCCAGCACGTCCACGTCCACGACGAAGCTGGCTCCTCGCCGCGTTCTGTTAATCCATCTTCTTTCCTTTCTCTTCCATTACTTAATGGGACCAGCCCTTAGGCAGAGCGAAGTGCCAATTCTACGTTGGATGTTTTTGTTATCTTTAATTTTTTATAACTGTTTTTACAAAACAAGTCCACAAGCAGCCTCAGCATTAGGGTTTTTATGTATTTGTTTGATTAATCAAAATGTTATTAAGAGTTAAGTATGTTCAGGACTGTACAGGTCAGAGTTGCACTTTTATTTTATGGTGACTCATATACCATAAGTAGTAACTGATTATCATCCTCCAAGTTTTAAAAAAAAACTGTCTGGAATATATTATAAACTTGCCATAACACCTGCCTATATTTTTAAATTGAGGTTTCCGTTTAAGAGTTACTCAAAGGAATAACATTAATTTTTATAGCTATAAAGTTAGAAAACAGCCTTTCCCTCACATCAGATTCCTGGAAAGATATTTTTTTTACATTCCTTTAATATATAATCTTTCCCATTTTTGCTTTTCCTGTTTTTAGAGTAACTCTGCACATTCCCAAATCTTCTCTTTTATCTTACATGTACTGCACACCTTTCTTCCTCCCATCTTCAAAAGCCATCCCCAAACTCCACTTTCTCTATGAGGTTTTCCATGACTAAGGTGTGGGGAAGCCATAATCAAAGGCACGCCCTTTTGCACAGTAACACACACACAGGCTCAGTCTGCAATATGCAACCCAGAAACTCATCTTTCGCCAGCCTGCCAAGCTCTCTGTCCCTAGATGGAGAGATAACATTATACCTGAACCCGAGCGGTGCTCAGAGAGTGGTTCCACAGTAATGCTCCCTTGTAGTTACATTGTGTCTCTCTCTTCCAAGATTCCCAAAGTACTCTGGAAGTACTTCACAGATTTTTCACAACTTCTCTTTGAAATGGATTGTCAACAAACACTTCTATTATTCATAGACAGAAGCTGAAGGCGACAGAAATTTTGGAAGTCAGTCAGCGCCCAGAGATGGAGCAGGACAGAGAACCTGCACAAACACACTCACTGCAAGCCACACACATGGCAGAAACTACATACAGTTAGTCAGCAAACAGCACAAAATAGTTTTTTAAAAAAAGAACAAACTGCTTTCTGTGCCACTAATAATCTCTGTGAGTGACTCCTACAGAGATTCAAAATGATGGCTAGTAAAATCAAATTAACACCAGTGTAAGACACTCTTTGCTTGGGAAACAGAATCTAGAACTGCTACAGAGATTCTAGACACAAGTCACTCATATTTTACCAAAGACATAAACGAATCTTTGGTACTTCTCAGAACAAAAGAGGGGGATGTTGCCCTTACAGTTTCTGTCTTTACATGAGATCAGTCTTTATATGAAAGTCCTGGCTACAAAATCAGCCTAAATTGCTTTCACCTTTTCTTGGACACAATGTGGGGCTTATTTTTCTAATTTATTTTGTTCCTGTTTGGTCTAGTGGAGGATAATATAAATAATAATACATTTCCTGCAGCAGAAACCTCCCCAGCACATGTTGATTATGAGAGATGGTCCCATTACGATGAAAGGCTGCCTCCACGCATGAGTCGGGGCAGCAGTGCAGAACCTACGTATTGGAGAATACGGCAGCTCCCTCCTCGCAGAAAGGTGGGGGGTAGGGGTGACTACCTTGTTTGACAGTCTCTGGAACACTAACTTCAGGGAAAGTCTGTGATGACAGAGGCTCGCCTCTCAGGCCTTTTAAGTACACCACAAAGGAAACAGACTTATAGATCCGTAAGTACAGCATGGGAAATATAGCCTATGTTTTAATGACTATGTATGGTGCCAGGCGGGTACTGAAAATATCAGGGGGAACACTTTGTAAGTGTATGGTTGTCTAACTATTGTGCTGTTTACCCGAAACTAATACCAAATAATACTGAATGTAAACTGTAATTGAAAAGTAAAATTTTTTAAAAGACATTTTTCCATACAAATCTTTTCTCCACTTTTTAACCCTTTCCTTTAAAAACTGTCCTTCTTTGTATTGTTTTTTGTAGTAAGGAAGTTCATTCAAAAGTCATAAAGTTGATGATTTCAGCAACTTTCAAAGAACAGGGTGAGGGGAAAGTGACGTGTTCCTTTCTTTTCAGAATAAGAATAAGGAACAATTTTTCTCATTTTATTATTGCTGACATTTCTATTCTTTTCCCTTTTTAATCTAGAAATTTGGGTTTGCTTTATTTCTTGAGTAAATCTCATTTTTCAGTCACTCTTTCAGAAATTTAGAAGGAGCTGAAATCAATATGTTTTGTACGAACTACAACTTCCTTGCCAAATATTCTAGAGAGACATTTTTTCATAAGTTTCACAAAGTGTTTTCATGTTATTCTTTTTCCAAAGTCTTTGAAAGGAAACTAAAACCTGTTCTTTAGACAAATAGTTCAGTATAATAAAGAAAAGACTTCCTAATCTTTCCTTTTAATTTCATTATTGCTTAATTTTTTTTAATCCAGATACTTTTATAATATCTACCTTGTTCTGTGTGAGCAAGGCTTAAGAGCTTGCGGTGAGGGGACTGAGGACAGCTCTGCTCTGAGAAAAAGACAATGCCCCCCTCTCTTCCTGGGGAGGTCCTGGTCCAGTCATAAACCCACAGGGCAGACCTCAGGAGCCCGGAACGCCCATAGGGGAGGGGAGGTCAAATTAACCTTTCACCCCTGCTCTCCTCCCACTCCATTTCCCCAAAGTGGCTCTGCTTCAGTGTCTGATCAGTCTGACAGGAACCTTGTCCATTTTCCCCTTTCCACCACATCCAAAATCCTTTTAGCTCCAGTACTCTGTTGTCAGGGACGGGGAAGGAAGAGGAGAGAGAAAAAAGGGGGACAAGAGATTACAGCGCTCATTGCCTCTAAGTGAGTTCAAGCTCAATGCTAAGTTCAGCATCAACTGCCAGGAAGCTCCCAAGTGACTCTCAAAGGGGAATGCCCTTCTCCAGGGAGCCCTCCTGACCAACCTCACCTTCTTGTAGCCACCATTTTTCCTCTCCTCTTGCTTTGTCTTTTCCTTCAGTATGAATGCTAAGAGCTTCCTTTCAAATGTCCAGGCAAGGGACAGGAAGCTGCTGACAGACAAGCCATCAAAACAGAAGCAATACCAGAACAACCAAGCACTCTTTCTAGCATTTAGGACTTGGTGGGAGGTTCATTTTTTCCCTTTGACACTGCTATAAATAAGTCCACTGTCTGACAGTTAGCTGAATACATTATAAACTAAAGCAGAGTAAATGCATCTCAATATTCAAGCTACCTTGGAATTGAGTTAAAGCATGGTTTTGCTGTTTTTCGCTGAATAAGAATCTTAAATCTAAAGAGGATATAAGGTGTTTTTAAATACATAATTGATCAGAAGGTGAATCGTAGGTATGGTTGGAGAACAGAGGGGTGTCCTGTATCCTCTTCACTCTCTGGGTTGAGTCCATACTGCTGGTCTTGGTGGCCCTGGACTTGAGATAACAAATCATCACCAGCTTGAAAGGGCTGAAATAGTCACCTTCATTTATTTTACTAAAAAATCTTCACTGATAGGTGCATGGGGAGAGAATAGACCAGAGTCCTGGGAACGTAAAACAGGGCTGAAGTGTCCAAGTCATTCCAGGATACAAGATGCATTTTAAAACAGTTTTCAAATAACTTAAATCCTTCCCTAGCCCTGGCTGGTGCGGCTCAGTGGATTGAGCATCATCCTGTGAGCCGAGAGGTCGCTGGTTGAATCCTGGTCAGGGCACGTGCTGGGGTTGCAGGCCAGGTCCCCGGTTGGGAGCACATGAGAGGCAACTGATCAACATACCTCTCACACATAGTGTTTCTCTCTCTCTTTCTCCCTCCATTCCCTGCTCTCTAAAAATAAGTAAATAAAATATTTTTAAAATATGTCCTTCCTTAAATTCTCCCTGTGCATATTTATGTACTTTCAACTCACCGTATAGTTCAACTACAAGTAGTTAAATACAAAGTAGACCTATGTTGCACCAATCAACTTTGTAAAAAGTGAAAAGGTGCCATATACTGACCCTGGCCTGGCCAGCTGATAGGTCTTTCCCATTAGTTGTCCATAATTCAGGATGTGGCCTTAGGTGGTTCTTGATCATCTCATTAGAGCTGTAGTGGGAAGCTCACTAGAGATTTAAATTCTCAGGCATGAGGCCCCTTAGGCTAAATTGAAAAGCCCAAGAACTCAATGCCATTGCCCCATTAAATGTGGGATGAAAAGTAAGCTAGGACTGAGCTGGTTTGAGAACCTAACAAAAAAAGGAGAGCTGAGAGCCATCCAGAGCTGGTACCAACCATTATGATCTGACATTTGGAACACGGAGCTGGAGCACAGCTCCACTCAGGGACATTCTGGAAGGGGCTAAGACAAAAGGGCAAAGAATCCCAGTGCAGGTTGGCCATCATTTTCAGAAACCAGATAACAGACTCTATAATAGAAAACTGAGAAACAATCTAAGAAAATGGATAAAGTTAAATATGTAAGCACGTTCTACCTAAGATTAACATTTGTAGCAGGGATTGCTTTGTTTTGTCATTGCACTCTCTCTGAGCCTGTGTGCAAGCTGCCAGTTGTCTCGAGACCTCCTCTGAGACTTTTCTTTCACTCGTTTTATTTTCCAGGAGCAATTATGCTGCAATTGTGCCTTTATTCTTTTTGAATTTCAGTTGAATATCATATTCAACATTAAATATCTTTTCCACATGTTTCAAAGCAAATTTGTGTTATATAATTTGAAATATGATTTTACTGTTATTAACAATTGATTGTTTTTTATTTTTAATATATTGTCATCCTATTTTTTCAATTACCATTTACCTCCTATAAACCCCTTCCTCCCCCAATAATCACCACACTGTGGTCCATGTCCATGAGTCCTTTTTCCTTTTTGCTCTATTCCTCCACCCTTCAACCCCCACCCCCAGAGCTGAGTCTGCCTCTATTTTGATTGTTAGTTAATTTGTTCATTAGATTCCACATATGGCTGATATTCTATGGTATTTGGCTTTCTCTGACTGGCTTATTTCAAGCATCATGTTCTCCAAGTCTATCCATGTTGTTTCAAAAGGTAAAATTTTCTATTTTTTTTATGGGTGAGTAGTTTTCCATTGTGTTCAAAAATTTATATGGGACCACAAAAGGCCCCAGATAGCAATAGCAATCTTGGGAGAGAAGAACAAATTTGGAGGAATCACACTACCAAATATCAAACTATACTATAGGGCTTAGTTATTAAAACACCATAGAACTGGCATAAAAACAGACACATAGATCAATGGGATAGAATAGAGAGCCCAGCAAAAAACCCATCTTTATAGTCAATTAATATTTGGCAGAGGAAGCAAGCACATTCAATGGGCTAAAGACAGTTCATTCAATAAATGGTGTTGGGAAAATTGGTCAAGTACATGCAGAAAAATGAAACTAGACCAGTTTTTGTGCCACACACAAGAATAAATTCAAAATGGATTAAAGACTTCAATGTTAGACCAGAAACCATAAAAATCCTAGAAGAAAACATAGGCAGTAAAATCTCAGACATTGCTCATAGCAATATTTTTTCTGATATATCTCCTCAGGCAAGGGAAACAAAAGAAAAAAGTAAACAAATGGGACCACATCAAACAAAAAAGTGTTGGCATAGCAAAGTAAACCATCAACAAAATAAAAAGACAACCCATTGAATGGCAGAACATATTTGCTGATACATCTGATAAGGGTTAAAATCCAAAATCTATAAAGAACTTATAAATTCAACACCAAAAAACCCCCAAACAATCCAATTAAAAAGTAGGCAAAGGACCTGAATAGACACTTCTCCAAAAAGGACATACAAATGACCAATAGACATATGAAAAGATGTTCAATGTCACTGTTCATTAGAGAAATGAAAAACCACAATGAGATACCACCTCATACCTGTCAGAATGACTATCGTCAATAAATCAACAATAACAAGCACTGGCGAGGATGTGGAGAAAGGGGAACCCTTTTGCACTGTCAGTAGGAATGCAGATCAGGAATGCCACCACTGTGGAAAGCTCTATGGAGATACCTCAAAAAATTAAAAATGGAACTGCCTTATGACCCAGCAATTCTACTTCTGAGAATTTATCCAAACAAACCCAAAACACTAATTTGAAAGCACATAAGCACTCCTATGTTCACTGCAGCATTACTTACAATCACCAAGGTATGGAAGCAGCTCATGTGTCCATCAGTAAATGAATGGATCATTCATTCTTTCCAAGACTTTCCTCACAGCCAAAACACTAGCCAAGGTATATCTATAGTCTCAAAAGACACATGCAGTTGGAATAAGTGACAGGCAATTATAACAGTATTTTAGTGGTTCAGGCAGTGGTCCTGAAAATTCTAAAGAAAATACTTGTCTAATTTTAAAATAAAATAAGAAAATTTTTAAGAATCATAAGCCCAAAGACAAGACAAAACTGAAAGGAAGAGAGAATCAGTTCATTTCAATATCCAGTCCTGCTACAGTGCCAAAATTAAGATGTACTAAAAAAAAAACATCTATTGTAGGAAGCAACAAAATGTTGTTCTAGGGAATATAATACAGGTAAAATACCTGCATTACAGGTATAGGCCCTGAGTGGGCCTATTTTCTCTTACACACTAAGATCCCATGCCCAAAACCTTCTAACTTCTAAAGGACAGCTTCCGTAGTCCCCCCAAGAGATGCTTCATTCAGGAAAATCTAGAATAGACCAGCATTATACAATTTGATTTACTGGTGAGTGACTCTAGAGATTGTCTCCTCTCAAAGTGGAGTAGGTTAAAAATAAACTCAAACCAATGCCAACTTAATCTGGTTACTCACACAACATGAAAACCATGGACTTGATCCCATTAGGGACATGCCCAAGTTTCATTTGAGCAATTAGATCTCTGTCTGCATTGTTTGGATCCTTGGCCACTGCTAGAGCAGGAGAAAGTCTTCCTCTCCAGAGCATCCGTTCGCCATTGCTATAAGATGTGGTGGTGGTGGTGGTGGTGG